>APFE030754095.1:2956-39279 GCA_000404065.3 Pinus taeda
CAAGAATGACTTGGCATGGACTTTCCATTTAAAAAAAACTGAAGCTGAAGATGCTAAAAGTAAGTGTTCCAATGGATAGATCTCGAAAAATTAGGCTGTTTTAAAAAAAATGGCTCTGAAAAAGGCTTCCGGATGAAGAAGTTATGGCATTTTGAAAAAAAATTGTTGAAGTTGCCGGCAAAGTGCGCGAATGTGCGGGAATGAAAAAAAACGCCCCCACAAAATGGAGATTTGAACCCAAGACCTCTACTCTCTTAAAATAGCTTTGAACCAATTGAGCTATACAAAAAAATTGAGAGAGAGAGAGAGGGGGGGGCCCTTGGGTTGCGTGCTTGCCTTGAGAAAGCTCTTTTTTCCTACAAAACAAAAACACAAAACCCAACACGAATATGCAAAGAAAAACGAACCTTACGGCTCGAAGTTAGCTTTAGCCGGAAACTAAATATTTTTCTCAATGTTTCTGATTTTCCAAGATCACACTAAGGTGCAGGGAAAAGAGCATACGCATGAGAGAAAAAACTTCCTTTCTGTTTCTGATTTGCCCAAATCGCACAGAGTCGCAGGGCAAAGAGCATACACAGAAATGAAAGGTATAGATTTAGTAATAATAATAAAAAAAAGCTAAATAAACAGAAACCGAAATAACCAGAGAGAAAATAACAGTAAACTGCAGATAAACATTGTATACCTCCAAATCTTAAAAATGACGCAGATAGGGCTCCCGGAAACCTTTTCGCGTGAAACGAAAGGGGTTCCTCACTGGAACAGATGCTTCGAACACAACAGAGCAGTCCTCTTGGCCCGAAAGCAGCCAGAAACAGTAGATCTAGGAAACGACAGCTGCATGCAGTTCTACCAGCTTCAGATTTGGATCACCAACAGACGCGGCCCTCAAATAGCTCTGATACCATGTAGGAATTTACAGGGTAAGTTCCTCAGACAGAACACCAGTATTTTGACGTGGTTAAAACCCTCAGAGAGGGAAACAGTCCATGGCCTGCACCAACGTGGCTACTACAGGAAATTTATTAATAAAAGAATGAAAATTTACATAAGCTTCTCTCATGCATGGTGAACCTACAAATGACCCTCCATGCGCTTTAAATAGAATTCATGGACCAATAGGGTGTCAAGCCATGGATCAAGTGTCGGTAATACTGAGGAGAGAATGAACCGTCGGATCACTACATATCGTGACCGTCGGATTGTAAGTTACAAAATGTACAACGGTAAAGAAACACACTTTACCTAACTCTATACCTAACTCTATACTAGACCAAGTTGAACTTAACTATTTCCTATGTGTCGGAATATCCTAACACGAATGTGGCCCATTAGGCCACCCAGAATGATCGATTATGCCTGCCACATGTCCTTTTGTACCGGCACGTCATGCTGACATTAGCTGCCACTTGGCCTTATCAGAACCAATTAGATCCTGCCATGTGTCTTCATCGAAGCTCACCACCTGTTGCCATGTGTCCTTATCGAAGCTTACTAGACACTTCCATCTGTCCTTATCGGAGCCAACCAGACACCTCCACATGTCCTCCTGGAGAAGAGAGAAAGAGGCCCGCCATGCTTGGTTTTGCGGCGATTTTCTTTGTAAAAATATTTTTGGCTCTCCTAGAGATTTAACACTGGAGGTTAAAATCCTGACGTTTTTCTATTTGTTGCACCGATGCCAGCCACCAAGGATCACCGATTGGGATTTGCCGAGATCTCCGATATGCGATTTGTCGGGACCTCTAATTCGTCAAGAGTTCTGATATGCGGGATCTCTAATCGCTAATCGGCAAATTTCATTCGTTGTGTGATGCACCTTAGAACCTCTGATTTTCAATTGTTGGGACCTGCAATATGTGAGATTCTTCCCTGAATAAGACTTTAACACACTGAAATTCAGTAGGTCATAACTTTTGACCCACAAGTCCATTTCTGGACTTCTGCATATCGTTGGAAAGCTCTTCTAGATCACTTTCCAATGGAAAGGTTTTGATTAGCCATTAAGCCCATTTGATTACTCAAAATATGGCTCCAACCTCACTATCAATATTTTGCTCTTGAACTCTCCAGACAACTAGGAATCATATCCACAATGTGTGCTTAGCGTGAGGCCTATAGCAACCATGGACTTCCATCCTAGGCCATCACTACTAACATCTGCTGCAACAAGAAACAAAGATTGTCTGGTTGACATCAATGCCAACACTCTTGTCAACTGTTAGGCCTACCAACTTCCGAACACATCTCCACAACATGGTTATCGACATCAATGCCAACACACTTGCAGATGCCTTCTCTAGGCCATTGGCCATGCACATATTTCCAACTATCCAACATAGTCTTCTTCTCTGGTTCTTCCCGATGCCTTGGTTTTCTGTGTAATCTGACCTTTGAGCTGGAATCTCCATCTTCTTTGATCTGAATCTTGTTTGCCAAAGCCGCAATAAGGAGGTTCATATTGTCTAGCCTTAAGAACATCTCCTTTATCAAATCTTGAGGGTTATTAATAAATTTGTCATCCATGGTGTGGGTTTTACAACTTTTTGCTTAAACCTATTTGGATCCCTTCTAACTCCCCACAAATACCCAAAAAAACCAGTTTTCATAACAATATGATCCATAAATTGTCGTAGATATTCTAATAAATAGTTCATCACAATAAATATGATAAAATATATTGAAATCCGAAATCTATACTATGAGGGTTAATTTTCCTAGATTCTTGGATTTATTAAATTATTCTTTCTGCTTATGTATACAATATATGAAACAAGTAAACTAGGGAACAGTGAAAAAATAAACACTCACAAACCACAATGACACAAGATATGCTATGGGAAACCCTCACGAGAGAGAACCTAAGTGGAAGGTGTGACTATTTTGCTTTATGTTTCTCTAAATGGAAATGGATGCAAGTACAAAGGAGTGAGACTTATGGCCTATGGGCTTCTACAAAACACAAGTGCACTCTCTCTCTCTCTCTCTCTCTCTCTCGCTCTCTCGTAGCTACTATGCTCAGCTACGGAACAAAATGCACTCGAATAGAAATTAAACCTATTTTCCTCCTAGTGGCCCAATTATAACACAACTTGATAACCTACTAGTAGTTACATTTGGCTCCTTCAAGTCTTAACTGAAGTTAAAATATTGACCGTTTTAGAGTTTTATTCATCACGTTCACGTGGCTAGCCTGAGGCTAACATAGCATCCTCTCGAATCATGGTGGTCAAAATAGGAATGTCAACTTCTAGATGGGATAACTTCTACATAATGGCTCAAATTGATGTCTTTCTTGCATCGTTGGAAAAGTACTTGAGTGTAGAACAACACCAATGGCACAAGCAAGAGTTGTGGACCCAAAAAAAAACTTCAAGAAATGTTTCAAATGCTTCCACAAGGTTTAAAACCTCAAATTGTCAAACTAAGACCCATTGATAAAAATAGCCCTGTGAAATAATACTTCCATTTTTTCCACTTTGAAAAGATCAAAATGAATGATAAATAATATAATGATCCAATCCAAATCAATTTCAACCTAAAATTGACAATTTTTAAAAATTTGATATTTATTATATAAATAAAAAAACCACAAAAATGATTAAAAAAATTACCAATACCAACCCCATAAATATGACACGTGTGTTCCACCTTTGAAAGTAAATGGATGTTCTCAACTCAGTTCCATAAGCACGAGCTTAATACAACATGTAAACAACCAAAATCAATCACAATGGTTTTAAGAATTTTGTAAGATGGTCCTCCTGCAAACCGCAATCTCCTTCTAATAGTTTTGGAGACAGTAAAAGAACGAATAGAGGATCGCTGATTGACCTCGAGAATTAGCCATCCGATCACCATCAACTTAATTCTTACAATTTATTATTCACGTGCATGGAGCACAAGAAAACAACAACGTCACAGCACACCGAGGAAATATTAATTTATTGGTCTGACTATGAGGCCAGTTATAGTCTACAAAATATAGCTAGAGATGATGATGAATATATTCCCATCACCCTTAGTCTACGAGTCAAAAATTGCAGGCGCCCATTTTAAAAATTAAAAAATGTGAAAAAAAATAATAGTACAGTTTTTTTACGAGACAGAAACTTCTGCAGATTTCAGAGCAGTGATATATAAAGCTAAGAAAGTGCTTCGAATTCAAACGTATGGTCCCTAATTGTGATGACTGATAAAATATTCAAACCTGTCTTTTCCAAAATAGACAACCTCTTTTAAACTAAGCTTTTCCGAAATAGAGGACTCACCACTTGATCAAAGCCAATTGTCTATTGTCTATTGTGAGTTTGTTGCATGCGCTGCCAAGGCTTCAAGTGGTGGGGAAACCAAATAAATATATCTATATATATGTATATGATGATTTATTTATTTGTTTGATGAAATTATTGAAATGATACCTAAAGTAAATTTAAATTTGAAAATATTTTTTTCATTATTAAATTTTTAATATATTTTGAGGATGATATGGGGTGGAGAATTATGGTAGGGTGGATGTGATGGGTGTATTTGGTGCCCATATCTTTTTTTAGTTTTTTATCAATCTTTTAATATATTTTGATGGAGATATGTGTGGTTGAATAAAAAAAATTATTTTTCATCTTTTAAGATTAACTTAATAATTAAGTTATACTTAATAATTGATTTATTGGATTGGTTTACAAAGAAAAGAAGTAGGGTAAATGTGTTAGTCATAATTTTAAGTGGCAGGAGAATTATGGTATGGTGGATGTGATGGGTGTATTTGGTGTGACAAATTTTTTTTAAAAAGTTTTATATAGATATTTTAATATATTTTGAGGATGATATCTGAGGTAAATAAAAAAAATTCTTATTTTTCATCTTTTAAGCTTAATTTACTAATTAAGTTATACTTAATAATTGAGTTATTGGATTGGTTTACAAAGAAAATAAGTAGGTTATTTTGTAAAATTATTGGATTGATTTACAAAGGGAATAAATATCTCACAAAGTGAGGTGTCTGTTCAAGGATTCTAATTACATTTATTTTTCATCTTTTAAGATTAACTTAATAATTAAGTTATACTTAATAATTAAGTTATTGGATTGGTTTACAAAGAGAATAAGTATGTCACTTTGTTAAGTTATTGGATTAGTTTACAAAGAGAATAAGTATCTCACAAAGTGAGATTTCCATTCAGGGATTCTAATTACATTTAATTGACATATTTTATGTCCTTTTCTCACTCTCACACATATTTTTCCTTAATTATTGGATTGGTTTACAAAAAAAATAAGTATGTCACGAAGTGAGATTTTCGTTCAAGGATTCTAATTACATTTAATTGAAATATTTTATGTTTTTTTCTCACTCTCACACATATTTTTCATGGAAGATATCTACAAATATATAGTTTAGACATTTCTTCACAACTGAAGTAAATTTGTTAAAATACAACATGTATTCTTAACATAAAAAGCCTCCATTAAATTTTATTTATCTTATTCCTTTCCATAAATCTTCATTTAGTTCAATCCAATCAAACTAACTCACTAAATTAAATACAATTCAATATAACTGACTCACTAAATTAAATAAATAAAAATTTGTTTATTTTCAATATTTAATATTTATGAGAAGAAAGAATATAATTGATTAATTGATTAAAAGAATATTTAACATTTTCAATATTTTGTAAAATTATTGGATTGATTTACAAATGGATAAGTATCTCACAAAGTGAGATTTTTGTTCAAGGATTTTAATTACATTTTTTTGTCATCTTTTATGATTAACTTAATAACTAAGTTATTGGATTGGTTTACAAAGAGAATAAGTATGTCACTTTTTTAAGTTATTGGATTGGTTTACAAAGAGAATAAGTATGTCACTTTGTTAAGTTATTAGATTGGTTTACAAAGAGAATAAGTATGTCACTTTGTTAAGTTATTAGATTGGTTTACAAAGAGAATAAGTATGTCACTTTATTAAGTTATTGGATTGGTTTACAAACAGAATAAGTATGTCACAAAGTGAGATTTCCCGTTCAAAAATTTTAATTACATTTACTTGACATATTTTATGTATTTTTCTCACTTTCACACATATTTTTCCTCAACTATTGGATTGGTTTACAAAGAGAATAAGTATGTCACAGTGAGATTTCCGTTCAAAAATTCTAATTACATTTAATTGACATATTTTATGTTTTTTTCTTACTCTCACACATATTTTTAATGGAAAATATCTACAAATATATGATTTAAACATTTCTTCATATTCCTAAAATATTAAACGAAATAAATTTGTTAGAATACATGTATTCTTAACATAAAAACCCTCCATTCAATTATATTTATCTTATTCTTATTTATCTTATTCTTTTTTATAAATCTTCATTTGGTTCAATCCAATCAAACTAACTCACTAAGTTAACTACAATCCAATAAAACTAATTCACTGAATTAAATAAATAAATATTTGTTTATTTTCAATATTTTATATTTATAAAATATATTATGAAAGAAAGAATATAATTGATTAGATGTATCAAGCATAAATTGACGTTATTAAAAATTATTACTATACCTTGTACAATCGATTTATGTTATATTTAATATTCTAAATAATTATTAATATTGATAAATTATTTAAATAAATTTTAAATATTGAATAAATTAATTTATTATTATTTAAAAATATAAATGGGTTAAATAATTGAGGCAAACCTTGTATTTTTACCAAATACTTTTAAATTTTAGAGTTATGTTACAATTTCTCTGCGGTTAAAATAAATTCAATTTATAAAATAATTTTAAATTTAGTTGAAAACCAAAATTTTAAAATTACTTATAACTAATCCATTTTTTTATTAAAATTACAAAAAATAAAACGGTATATATATAATAAATTTAAAAAAATAATATTAATATTAACACACATGATTTAGTTTAATTGTCTTTTATTAAAATTACAAAATTAAAACATGTAATAATAATAACAAAATAATACTAATATAAATATGTATGATTTATTTTAATCGTAGATACAAATGACAAAGGGTGTCGGTCGAGTATGTCAGGAGAGCGTCAATGGAGGCTCTGCGACTTCGCGATGCTGCACCTCGGGGCCTAGGGTAAACTTCATGGGTGCCCCTATTATCACACCTTCCATTCTACTCCCTGCGGGCTCCTCAGCGTTACGGTTTGCGGTTTGACCCCGACTTTTACGTTCAACCATTATTGTCCACCGACCTCCTTCTCGACTGCCGGCATCGAACAATACGTCGCCGACTACTCAGTGGACCCAAATCCATACAAGGAGATATGGTCTCGCCCTCGCACCATGTCAGATTTTGGCTCCTTTGGCTCGTCTTTCCACCCGTTTTCCGCTCAGAATCCTACCCTGAACTGCCCTGGGCCATCTGTGCCCCACCTGCCTCCCACTGTTGCACTGGATGTCGCATCTGGTTTGGACTGTCCTCCACTCTCCCCAGCAACCCTCAACCTCATCGGGCCTTACCTTCCTCCATCACCCTCATTTGACTCACCGCTCTCTGACATTCCTCATTCTGCAGTTCCATCTGGCACTCCCTTCATCTCAGTCATCTCACAGCCTGGGTCATCAAACCCTCACTTCTCCTCTCTGGCTGGATGTGCTATTCCTAACCCTAACTTCCCTCTACACGGTTTCCCTATTCCCTTGGGTTGTTTCAGTACGCCTGTCCCAAACCTTAAGAGTACTCCTCCATCTCCGCAGATGGTTTACTAGGGTATTAGGAGTCCCTTCCAGGACTACCCAATGGCTCGCAGGTCCAACAAGGTAAAGAAAGGGAAGTGCTTAAAGGCAACAGACAAGGACATTAACCTCTCTTTGGGGGAAGACCTTACAATGGGCGAAGTGGTGGGCATGGCCAACAAGATCTTGGTGGGACGCATTCAAGGGTGGAACTGCTCTGCGGAGTGACTGCAACTATGGACCATGGAAATATGGGGTTCACTCAAAGAATTACCCTCAATTCGATTCCTCACGCGGGGATGGTTTGTTCTCAGGTTTCACAGGGAGGAGTATACTAATTGGATCCTCTCGAGATTTTGGCACATTGAACTTGCACCCATTCTGCTTAAAATATGGAACCCCCTATTTGACCTTGAAAGGGAACAGCTAGGCGCCAGACTGATATGGGTTTGCTTATCAAGGCTTCCTATGCAATTCTGGTATGAGGATGTTTTCAAACGCATCGGTAATGCTTTGGGAACTTATCTGGAACATGACAAGACCTATGAATCCTCTGGCACAATGACCATGGCTCATATACTGGTTCATTTAGATACTCGGTAAGGATTGGAGGAAAAGATAACCCTCCACTGGAGGCATTATTCACATAGACAAATCCTTGACTATGAAGGTGTTCCCTTTCGGTGCAGATGATGCCACAAGGTTGGGCATCTTTTCAAATAATTCCAGTTCATCTCGCCATCATCTCCTCCTGCTTCCAAGGGTAAGAATCATCTACAAACTGAAGAGCCTATAGTGATGAGCAGCCCTCACGTTCGAATAGTCCATTGGCACCAGCTGGGGACATTGTTTGGCCATCGTGCTGTACCCAGGCTCCACCTATCTCCCCGTCCATGACTAGATCTCAAACTGCTATGGTGGCTACTCCATCTATGGGTACTAATCCTCCTCTATGTTCCTCTGCTTTGAATTTTAGTAATTTCATCTTGTCTTTGGCTACTTTTGCATCTATTCCTTGCATGAACACCACTCCTATAAATTGTTCACTCGACCCACCTCTGGCCATCTTCTCCACTACACCCTCGGTTGTACACCCTCCCGGAAATTTTGACCCCCCTGTATCTGCATCAAGATCACATTCATACAACCTTCGATCTCGTATCCCGGTACTCCCTGATTCGTTTGGATTAGGTATCTCATCCACTATTGCGGAGTCCAAACCCTCCCAGGGAGGCCCTCCAAGATTTCTAAAGCCATCAAGCTTGCAGGGGCTGATGTGGCCTTGGGCAGACATAACACTATTGAAAGGGTACTTAGAGCATAGGATACCCATGGAAGGGTTCCCCCATGAAGTGGGTTTCTTTTAATTGTAGGGGTTTAGCTAGCGCTCCCAAAAAATTAGCTCTGAAGAGGCTTTTGGACTGTGAGCCCTGTGATATCATTTTTCTACAGGAGACCCTTGGTATGGTTGAGCAGATAACCTGGACCCTACAAACTACACTGCCTGGATGGAGATTTCATGCCTTGGATGTCGTAGGGCGTTCGAGGGGTATTACTCTAGGGGAAAACCCCTGGACCATCAAAACTATCTCTGCTTGGGGTGGACATGGATACCTGGGTATGGATATTTTCTCTGCAGAACTGGGCAAGAATCTCCGCATTATTAATATATATACCCCTAATCATAGCAGACTGGACTTCTGGCATAATTTATTAGGGCACACCCTGATAGACAACTCTACTATATTAGGTAGAGACCTAAACTTTACCATTGGTCATGAAGAATCCTAGGGACACCATTCTCAGTTGGATCCCCTCTCGGACCAGTTGGAACTACTATTGGAGCAATACCACCTTATTGATATCCCCATGAACAAAAAGTTGCCAACTTGGCACAACAAAAGGACAGGAGATGCGGCACTAGGAAGAAAATCGGATCGTTTTCTCATTCATGAAGACTTGTTAGCAACTTTCACAAATTATAGGTAGTGGGTGGGTTCTTGCGAGATCTCAGACCATTCCCCCATCTATTTGGAGCTGGTTGGTCCTACAAGAAAGCCCAAGTCGCCCTTTAAATTCAACTCGGCCTGGTTAAAGGACCCTGATTACCTCAGGTTAGTATAGGAGTATTGGAGAGACCACCCTCTAACAAATGATCGTTGTGTGGCTAATGGTTTCTATCGTAATATGGTGAATCTTAAAAGACTCCCTATATTCTGGGCAAAAGGGAAAAAGGCTAGGGAGGATCAGACTCTCTGTGATATTGAAAGACAGTTGGATATGCTAACGAATGACCATGGCAGAGGGTACACCTCAGTAGAAGCTAAAATTCATCTAACAGGCTTGGAAGCCCATAGATCCAAGATTCTACACGATAGGGAAGAGACATGGAGACTCAGAAACAGAGTGATATGGCTTCAAGCTAGGGATGGCAATACTAAGTTCTTTCATAAATTTTCCAATGGAAGGAGGGCCTGCAATACTGTATGGCAGATGACCAATACCTATAATCAGCTGGCACAGATGGAAAATACACACTTCAAGCAACTTTTCAAAGCCTCTCTAGGTGAAACACTTGCATAAATTATTCGCATTGCAGGGAATTTCCCTATATTTATGGATCCAGACTCTAAGGAGGACCTTATCAAACTAGTTACCATGGGGGAACTGGAGAGTACATTAAAGTGGTTCAAGAAGGATAAAATTCTGGGGCCGGACAGATGGTCAATGGAATTCTATCTAACCTTTTTTGACATCATTGGCCCAGGCCTTCTCAAGGTGATTGAGGAATGCAGAACATCTAGGAGAATGTATGAAGCCATAAATACCACTTTCATTGCCTTGATTCCCAAGACGGACTCCCCTCAATCTTTCAGCGACTTCCGACCCATCTCTCTCTGCAACTGCCTCTACAAGATTATTGCCAAGATTATCGCAAAGCGAATCAAGTCAATCCTATCTGACAATATATCCTCTAAACAATTTGCCTTTCTCCATAACTGTCAGATCCATGAAGCCAAATGCACGTCCTAGGAAGCCCTTCATTCCATCAAGCAGAAGAATCTGAAAGGCGCCATACTCAAAATAGATCTCTCTAAGGCCTTTGATCAAGTTAGTTGGTTTTACGTAAGGATGATTCTAACTCACCCAGGTTTCCCTATACCACTCATTAGATGGACCATGTGTTGCATTACATCTGTCTCAATCGGTACTCTCATAAATGGATCGGCCTCCTATTTCTTTCATGTGGAATGGGGACTCAAACAGGGATTCCCACTCTCTCCGTTGCTCTTCCTTATTTTTATGGAAGGGTTAAGTAGGATAATCTCATCAAAAAGAAGATCAGGTAGGCTAATGGGACTCAAGATCACAGATCAGTGCACTCTCACTCACTTGTTGTTCATGGATGATATTCTGATCTTCCTCAATGGCGGCATACAAGACAATAACACTCTCTCTGAGGTTCTGCATTTATTTAGCACAGTAACAGGGATGGAAATAAACAGACCCAAATCCACCATCACCCTTTCTGTCTGCTCCCCTAACGAATCTTATCAAGCATACCAAAAATTTCCCTTCTAGAGATTACAACTAGAGGATGGATTGAAATACCTGGGCTTTAGTATAAAATCTCATGGATACAAAATAGTTGATTGGACCTGGTTAGTGGCCAAGGTCGAAAGAAGATTGAACAACTAGAGTCATCAATTACTTTCTAGGGCAAGACGTCTGGTGCTGATAAAATATGTTCTAGAAGCCACCCTGGTTTACTCGATGTCTCTTGCTTGGATTCCTCGAGGTATCTTATCCCGGATTCAAAGGATTCGCTGCAATTTCTTATGGAAGGGGAACAACGAAGGGAAACCCTTTGCATGGGTGAAATAGAGCAGAATAGCAGTCCCAAAAGAATGAGGGGGATGGGGCCTTAAGGATATCCCTGCTTTCGAATATGCACTAGCGGCCAAATTGGGTTGGCTTCTCCTGAAGCACAAAATCCTATGGACAGAATTTGTTACCTATAAATACATCTAGCCTCACAATATTATGGAATGGGTCTAGCTACCGGCTTGGAACAAACAAGGAATATCGGTGATATCGAAAGTTGTCATTCATACTCTTCCCATTATCAGAAGCAGACTCACTTGGTAAATTAGCAATGGTTCAGTTGTCTGCATCAAGGCTAATCCATGGATTGGATGCAGCAACTTGAACAATCTACCTCTGGAACTGATAGTATTCCTAAACCACAGAGGTGTGGCCACCATTGCCCATATAGGGGACTAATTGAATACTTCCATTTATCAGCAAGCTTGGTATTCTGTTGATGATCTTGGTATACCCGATTAGTGGAGGATGGAGTGGAGGCAATACACAAATGCATTAATTGAATCTCATGTGAGGCTCAAGGACGATAAAGATGAACTAATATGGGATCTAGTTGTGCGGGGGACATACACTCCAAAAGATGGATACCCCATCATCCATGCAGCTCATAAACCCAACACACTGGAAAGCTAGTGGCATATGTTATGGAAACTCAAAGGCCCGCCACACACCCATCTCCTCATGTGGAACATCATTATGGACAAAGCTCCTACCGGTATAAATCTTATGAAACAATCCTTCCAGGGTCCATCCTGGTGTGTTCTATTTCGATGCGAGGAGGAATCGAACAATCATTTATTCCTATCTTGTACCATCACACAACAACTTTGGGAACAAGTGATGCCCATGCTAAATATCAATCAGCGATGGGAAGGGGATAGTATAAAGGATGCTTGGAATAGCTAATGGATTGTTGTCCCCATCATGAAATCCAGAAATATCCCATTAATTCTATATTGGAACATCTGACTCTGCAGGAACAACATCATCTTTAACAGCAAACACATTAGATGGCCTCTTATTGTCCCAAAAAATTGCAGCAGCTAAATTGAAATTCCAGATGATGAACAGCCTGTCACGATTCGAACAATCATCCCAGAGGTTATAGATCATGCTCATCCCTGGGCCTACTTTGACGGCTCTGCTCAAGACCAGGGATGTGGGCGAGATCCTACTTCACCTATCTAAGACTCATATCTTCTGCATCCGTATGGGATTGGGTGCTGGCATAAACAACTTCGTTGAGCTCCTTTCGCTTCGCCATCTATTATACTTTTCATTGTATCAAAACTGCCGCCAATTACAAGTCTTTAGGGACTCTAGGACTTCGTTGAGCTCCTTTCGCTTCACCATCTATTATACTTTGCATTATATCAAAACTCCTGACAATTACAAGTCTTTGGGGACTCTATGTACTACATGCCATGTACACACACTCAAGAACATTTTGGATGATGCATTGTTTTTAAAAACACATTTTGATCAGATTTCATGTACTCATATTTACAGGGAGCTCAACAAATTTGTGAATCAGTTTTCTAAAGAGGCAGCACACCATCCTAGAGGATAATGGCTAATACAGGAGGAAAGACAGGGACAAGCCTATTAGTAATACCACAGGCGATATATAGAATAGGATCGTCAAAGGGATGATAGGCCCTAATTTATCAAAGTTTTTTTGAGACATCTGAACAGCGACCCACAGATTTGTTTGTTTTGGTTATTTTTTGAAATTTTGTAACATATATGTATATGCATACAGATACATGATGGTACACCCTTCATGGGTTTTTTGTACAGATTTACTACTTTTAGATGATTTCGGTCACTCGTACTGCATATACCAATGGCATCTACAACATGTAATTTTCCACTATAATAGAAAATTACGATTTTTCCCCGGGAAAAAAAAGGATTTATTTTAACCGTAAAATAAATTATAGAAAAGAAAAAGAGATTTTTTATTAAATTAATTTTGGCTTGAGTATGTCTTAAAATTGTTTTTGTTTAGTTAAGAGTTTGTCTTCTTAGAATTTAAAAAATAATATTCCATGAGCCGCGGAATTGAAAGAAGTGCAAGTCTGCCCTTTATGGACCACTAACGAGATAATATTAGGTGACATGGTTTTCCTTAAATAATGGTCATAAATAAATCTGCATTCACATTTAACAACTAAAAGACTCATCTTAACCACGGATCTAGAAAGAGTATAAAGAGATCAAATCTCTTGAGGTGCAAACCAAATGCGTAAATGGATTGAACCCCTTGAAAATTCCTTGAATACATGGAATAAAATAGCTTAAACATGCAATTCCAACAAATATTTGATCCATTCAAAGTTAACCCTTAATAAAAGGGTCAAAATATAAAATAATCTTACTTTAAATGCAATAACAATAAAAATTTAATTTTTCAATTTCTATAGAGTAGTTATTATTATTATTATTTTATTATTATTATTATTATTATTATAAAACCATATATAATTATGTAAATGGTTGACATTGAAATAGTTTAGTTAATTATAAGCATTGAGATATTTATTTATGAATTGCACTTGTCCACATTGAAAGCCTTTTTTATTAATATATTTTTAAATAGATTCAATTATATATTACAATCTTTTTACTTTAATTACTTACTTGTCATTGAACATATTGCAATATTTTATTGTGATTCATATATGTATAATGTGTTTTTGTAAAGTTGATATTAAAATAAATTAGTTAACATGGATATTAAAATGGATGTTTATTTTTATCTAAGGTTTATATTAAAATAAATTGGTTAACATGGACATTAAAATGGTCATTAATGTATCCAATTGAAATATGAAAATCTAAATATTATTAACTTTATTTGTTTTTTTATTTAAATTACTTTTTAAAAAAAGTTGATATAAAATTACCTTGTTTCATATAAAATTATCTTGGATATAATATGTGATTGATTGTTTGTAATGTTTCATCACCTTTTTACAGGTTCTTTTTTTTTAAATATATATAATTACTATTTTGTGAATTAAAATGATCACTTTTTTTTGTAAATTGATATTTTCTATTATCAGAAAATAGGATTATGTTGTGATAGAAATTGTCCATCTAAGGACTTTGACACATCCTCAAAGAAGAAACTACCAAGGAATTAATAGACTATACAACATCACCCCGCTTGGGAATTGTCTTCAAAACGACTCTTCTTGCCTTTCTTTCTCACAACCTTGGTCCAACATATAGGTGGTGGATCAACCAAGGTAATCTGTAGGTTATTGTTGAGATTTGAAGGTGTTTCCTTGTCGAAGTCAGAAGAAGTAGATTCATGAACACACTTCAACATACCCGAAGAGACATCTTTAGTAACCAATTCCTTTTTTACAGGGTGAACTAGGTGATCCGAATGGAAAATGGCATCCACCAATGGTATTCATCCACCCATGGAATTTACCCATCGTATTGTAAGTAGCATCCACCCACGGAATTTACCCATGGTATTGTAAGTGGAATCCACCTATGATATTCATTCACCCATGGCATTTTCCCATGGTATTGTTAGTGGCATCCACCCTTAGTATTCATCCTCCCATGGTATTTATCCACTCATGGAATTTACCCACGGTATTGTAAGTGACATCCACCCATGGTATTCATTCACCCATGGTATTTACCTGTGGTATTGTAACAAAAAAAGGCTATAAGTAACAAGTCGCATTACAATGTAGCCTTTACATTTATTATCTATTTTAATATAATAAAAAAGTTTCTTTGTGGTTTTCTTATTGTGTGTTCTCCTCTTTTCTTCTACCATTTAATTTTTTTAGATCTTGGGGGGCCTCCCCTAAGATCTGGATCACTAGGATCCCATTTGAGTCCTCATAAGGCTCATGTGTAGCGAAAATTTGATCATGATCTCCTGGAAGCATATCATCATTAGTGCCCTCATCCTCTTGATCCAAAGGAGAAGAAGACTCACCCTCCATAGCGGATCGGTCATAAGGTTTCCAACTTTTTGAGTTAGACATTCTGATGTGTCACCTCTTGGTGGAGATTGTTGGCATTATGATGCATGTGTTGTCCTTGATGGCAGCTCACTTGTAACAGTGTAGAAATTCTGCAAATTCTCTACAAATCTCGCTCTAAGACCAAGTAGAAAATATGATTATGGATTAACCCGATAATGCAATATAACCAAATCAAAATACTATAATCTACTTCTACTATCAATTTGTGGAAGCTTAAAGATTGAGTTGAATAATATAACCAGAAGAAGAAGAATCAATCGCACAATACACATGAAAATACTTTGGGGAAAGCCTCAGCTAAAAACCCCACTATCTGTATTATCATACAAGGTGGAAATACATAGTAATTATACAAAGCCTTAGCTCTCACAGCTATCCAGCTCTCAGTACAATCCTCATAGATGCTCACAGGCAATCCTCGCTTCTCACAAACCTTCCTCTCTACCCTCCAAGCTCCTATTTCCTTGCGCAGTTCCTCTAGGATGATCTCCTGGAAAAACTCGATTTACCAAGTGGATGATTTCCTAATCTCACACACTCTCTAAATTGCGCAATCCTCAAGGAATTGTTCCTTCTGCATGCATGAGTTTTCTTTATAATAAAACACATGCAGTTGATAGTACACTGTCCTTGACTTTAATCTCAACTAGGTCTTTCTCATAATAGACATACAGGAGTTTCTGATGAGGGAATATTCAGTTAACTGGAGTACACTAGTTGAGTGCATGCATGCATCAACTCATTGTTAACTCATCATTAATTCCTCAAACAGTTTGGAACTAATTTAACTGGACTTAACTCAGTAAATTGAGTTAACTAATTACAACTCAAATATAACTCAACCTTATCTCCTTAATTTAAGGGATAACTCTTGCATGACTTCAGAAAGACTTCTAACTTGAATTTATCCAACTAATTAAGTCAAAATAACTTAATTAATTATTTCCAAGTAGTTATTAAGACTAAATTCGATTTCAATTCACAATTTAATTCAAGGACAAATTAAATTGGAATAGTCTTGTTGCCACATTTCAACACTCCCTCTCAACAAGAAAGGGATTATCTTCCACCCCAATCCTGTCTCTATGGAACTCGAATTTACACTTTGACAATGCCTTCGTCAAAATGTCAGCATCTTGCTCCTCTGTCAAAATATATTGCAGCAACGTGATCCTCCCATCATCAGCAGCCTGTTTTACCTTGTAAATCCAACAGGAACTCACAACTGACTTGTTCTCTAGTCTCGGAACCATGTCCCAAACACTATTATGAACTATGGAGTCATGCTTCTCCATCATAGCATCAACCCAAATTGGTTGTTGCACTGCTTCCTCAAAGGAATATGACTCGGTCTCAACACATTCCCCGACAAGGACCATGTATCCAGTGTACCTCTCAGGTGACATCCTCTGTCTGCACTGAGAAAATGGTGCTTCCACATTCTCTCTCGCATCTTCCATCAATATGTTAGCTTCTCTTGTGCGCTTTCGTTCATCTCTGAAAGACTCTACTTGAGTGGATTTCTCCACTCCTTGAACCTCTACATGCAGCTGCTCTGCATTAGTCTGGGGCTCCTCCTCCTTAGGAACCAACAGTTCCTCCACAACCTGTACTTGGAGCTCCCTCTCAAGGGAAAATTGCATGGCCTTCTGCTCATCAAAATTGAGATCTCTGCGAACCACTATCCTCCAACTAGTAGGCAAGTACACCCGATAGTTGTGAGGTGTATCAGTGTACCCCACAAGTATCCCCAACTCTATTGTCGGCTCAAGCTTCTTTCGTGCATCCTTTGTCACATGGCAATATACCGATGAGCCAAAGATCCTGAAGTGACCCACATCTAGTCTCTTACCAAAGAAAGCTTCCTCTGGTGTCTTCATCCCAAGTATGCGATGCGGGCTTCTATTCTGCAAATAGACCATTGTGTTGCATGCCTCAGCCCACAAGTGAAGTGGTAGGCCTTGGTCATGTAGCATCGCCCGTGCTGCCCCTACAATAGTTCTATTCTTCCTCTCAGCCACCCCATTCTGTTGTGGGTTATGAGGTGCCGTCAAATCTCGTTTAATTCCTTCCGCTGCACAGAATTCCTTAAACTCTTGAGAGACATATTTTCCACCGTTGTTGCTTCTCAAGGCCTTGATCTTCTTCCTTGACTCCTTCTCGACCAAAGCTTTGAACTCACAAAACTTTGTGAAGGTTTGGTCCTTCTTCTGCATGAAATAAATCCAGCATTTACGAGAATAATCACCAATGAAAATCAAATAATACCTTTGCTTCATGGTGGATGTCGTCGATAATGGTCCACACACATCAGTATGAACTCGCTCTAAGATAGCCTTTGCTCGACTGTCTCGATCATGAAAGGAAGACTTGGTGTACTTTCCTAAGGCACAACCTTTGCATGTGTCAACTTGCTCAAGTATGCCTTTGGGAAGTCCTGTAGATATCTGCTACATTATCTTCAAAGCCCCATGATGCAAATGGCCCAACCGCCTGTGCCACAACTTACCAATGTCTTGGCTTTGCACCAATTCTGATTTCCTACTCAATGTTGCACAATCATCTACCTCTAGTTTATAGAGATTCTTGACCCAAATCCTTATCCTCTTGGTCTAACCCATGGCTATGTGTCTTAGGAACACCTTTCCTTTACTGAAGACAACATCGTAGCCTATGTCCTCCAACATCATGACCAATACCAAGTTCTTCTTCGGTCCAGGAATATGCATGACATCTATCAAGGTGATAGGAGGTCCATGCTCCCTCTTAAAAGCAACCGTGCCCACTCCTGAAACACTATACTTTCTGTCGTCACCCATCTCTATGCGCATCTTGAGGTCTTTCTCCTCCAAGGCACTGAATAAACTTTTATCACCAGTCATGTGGAAAGAGGCTCCACTATCAAGATACCAGACACAACCCATCATCAATGACACTATGCATGTGATGAGGGTAAATTCCATTTCGAACTGAGAGGCTAATGCCTCACCTTCTGATCCATTCGAGGATCCCTTCTTGGACTTCTTCGATGGGAAATTTGTCGCATAATGTCCCATCTCGTGACAATTAAAGAATCTCACTTTAGAATTGTCACCCTTCTTCCCTCCATGAGAGGAATTCGATTTGGAATGGGAAGCATTCCCCTTCCCTTTCCCTACCTTACTCGCTAAGGCCAGATTTTCTTCATCATCATTCTTTGATGAAGAACCATCTTGTGTGCTCCTTCTGATCTCCTCCTACATCAGATCTGACCACAATATTCCCAATCTGGCAGTTTCTCCCTTCCATTCACAGAGTCATGGTAGCTATTCCAACTCTTTGGAAGGCCAAGGACAACGAGGCTCACCATATCTTCATCGACAGTAGTTATTCCCACACTGCTAAGCTCATCTCTGTAGGTGGTGTGCTTGTTTAGATATGTGGAAATAGTATCGCCCTTCTCCATCTTGATTATTCGAAGCATATCCTTGAGCACCAATTTCCTCTGATTGCTACTGTTCTGGTAGAGGTCCTTCAATGTCTTCCACATTTAAAATGGAGTATCCTTCCCATGGAGACTCGAGACAATATGGTCTCAAACTCCCTCAAGGATGATTTATCTCACCTTTGCCACACACTTCTTCCACTCAGCCAACTCTTGTGCATTAGTTGAAGCTAGCTTTTGGATTTCTTGATCAATGAATTCCTTCAAGCCATTTTCTTCTAATACAGCCTCCATTATATCTTTCCATGCTATGTAATTCGATCTACCTTCCAAGGCATACTCGAGTCTCAAGCCATAGAATACCATTGGCCAACCTTGAAGTATCATATGAATTCGATTTGCACCTGCAACCCCAAACTTGAAACTTCGAATTCTCTTCTTAGTATATTTTTCAAAGCTCCGATAAACTTGGCTCTGATACCATGTAAAAATTCTGCAAATTCTCTACAAATCTTGCTCTAAGACCATGTAGAAAATTTGACTGTAGATTAACCCGACAATGCAATATAACCAAAGCAAATACTATAATCTACTTCTACTATCAATTTGTGGAAGCTTAAAGATCGAGTTGAAAAAGTTAACCAGAAGAAGAAGAATCAATCGCACAATACACATGAAAATACTTTGGGGAAAGCCTCAGCTAAAAACCCCACTATTTGTATTATCATACAAGGTGGAAATACATAGGAATTATACAAATCCTTAGCTCTCACAGCTATCCAGCTCTCAGTACAATCCTCACAGATGCTCACAGGCAATCCTGTCTTCTCACAAGCCTTCCTCTCTGCCCTCCAAGCTCCTATTTCCTTGCACAATTCCTCTGGGATGATCTCCTTCAACCAAGTGGAAAAACTCAATTTACCAAGTGGATGATCTCCTAATCTCACACACTGTCTGAACTACCCAATCCTCAAGGAATTGTTCCTTCTGCATGCATGAGTTTTCTTTATAAGTAAACACATGCAACTAATAATACATTGTCCTTGACTTTAATCTCAACTGGGTCTTTCTTAGAATAGATATGCATGAGTTTCTGATGAGGGAATCTTCAGTTAACTGGAGTACACTAGTTGAGTGCATGCATGCATCAACTGACTGTTAACTCACCATCAGTTCCTCAAATAGTTTGGAACTAATTTAACTAGACTTAACTGAGTAAATTGAGGTAACTAATTACAACTCAAATATAACTCAACCTTATCTCCTTAATTTAAGGGATAACTCTTGAATGACTTCAGAAAGACTTATAACTTGAATTTATCCAACTAATTAAGTCAAAATAACTTAATTAATTATTTTCAAGTAGTTGTTAAGACTAAATTCGATTTTAATTCACAGTTTAATTCAAGGTCATAAGGTTTCCAACTTTTTGAGTTAGACATTCTAATGTGTCACTTCTTGGTGGAGGTTGTTGGCATTATGATGCATGTGTTGTCCTTGACAGCAACTCACTTGTAACAGAACAAGTATGTGGTAACTAGATGAATCCACAGGTCAGTTCAAAGGTGATAGAATGATGGAATATAATACCAGAATAATGGGTCAAAGGTTTACAGATCAGAATCAAAAGTTTGATATTGGGAGATTGTTGGCATTATGAATTAGGAGTTGTCCTTGATGGAAACCTACCTGATGAGTTTTCCTTGATGACAACCTATTTGATGAATGGAATCCTACTTTATAAGTTGTCTCTTGATAAAAATCTACTTGTTAAAGGTATAAATGGGATGTGTTTACAGATGTGACACGATGCATGGTAGTTCAGAGGAATGATAAAGTTGGAAGCTCAAGAACTATACGCAGGTGCTAATAATCCAAGTCGTATATGCACACGAGTTTAGTGAATAAAAGTAGTGTATGGTTTTTGCACCATGGTATTCTAAATAGCAGGGGTCTTTACCATGGTATTGACCCATAGTAATGAGCGCGACAAAGAATATTGATCCCATCAAATAATACCATCAGCATAACTATGGTTTTGACACATGGTATTGAAAAAGGCTAAAAATATATAAGGTGATGAAGATCAAAGTGTGTGATGTGTGAAACTGATGGAAATATTATGAAGAGTTATATCAAAATCAAATATGCATGTTATGGGTTTTTTATGCTTTGCTTGATCTAAACTAAGTATGCACCTGAGAGTTTGATGATGGATTAGATCCAATAGATCTAAAATAATTATGCACCATTGAATACAATGATGGATCGGGATCATGAGACCTGAAATGACTTTTCATTGTACGATTTGCTCATGGATTAACTATATCTAAGTACAGACACATGTTTGTATCTCTGAATATTATGATCTGGGTCTTTCTGAAGTCCTGAAGAGTTGCGCAATTTTAGGTCAAAATTTGAAGATCTATACATTGGTTGGTCTCGGGAAACATGTGTATACACGCAAGTTCACTTCTACAAAGTCGTGTATGTAAATTAAGGGGTTTCTTTTCATAAATGACCGATCAACCTGATCAGTGTTGTTGTTTCTTTGTTGTCTATCAATGATGTCCTCATGATTGATCTGAGGTAAGTGATAATTTTTGAAGTAGAGATGATTGAATGATAAAGTTGAATGTGGTTATGAATTAATTGAAGAATGTCAAGATTACTTGTTGATTGTGATTGAAGATGAGAGACAGTTCTATGATTGGTTCAAAGTGTTGCAATAGATCTGAGTATGATTCAATATTGTTTTCAAAATTGCAGTAGTCAAGTTTTCAGTTTCAGTATTTTAAGATTTGTATGCAGGTTTCTCTAGAGAAAAACGTGTATGCACACGGGTTGCCTTAAGTGAATTTGTGTATGCATTTTTTCATTTGAATTATGAGGAATGCAGTTGATTATGTGTGTTGATGTAGTATTATGGGTTCAACTATGTGTACTAGTTATAGTGATCTCACTGTTCCAGTTGATTGGTTGATATAGTTGTGTCAAAAATTGATGACTGTGTTTTAAATGAATGGTTGATATAGTTGTATCAAATTGATGATTGGGTTTTAGTGATTGGTTGATTCAGTTGTGTCAAATATTGATGAAAGTATTACAGTGATGATTGAACATAAGTGTTGATAGTAGATCTAGTGTGAAAATTCATGAAACGTGGTTCGTGGAGGATGTTGAGGGTTGGAGCCTTATTCCTGCCAATAGTAGTTGGTAATCAGATTAGGGGGTTAGAGCTCCCTTCCAGTAGCAGCTGGAGAACAAGTGAAGGTTGTAGCGTATTGGTACAAGTTTATGCTAGTACAAGAACCAGGGGGTTGGAGCTCCCTTCCAGTAGGAGTTGGAGAACAAATGAAGGTTGTAGCCTTCTACAGGTAGGTTCCTGCGTACTAGTATGAGTCTGCAGTAGTAGAATATTGTAAAAAAAAAATTATTTATATTGAAAATAAGACAGAGACAACAACAGCAGGTGGTTTTTACCCACGTTGGGTTTCAACCTTAAATCTTGGTGTTCATGTGTGTTGATTATGTGCGGTGATTTATTATGTTCTTACAACACATGTTTATTGTTTATATAATGTTTAATAAAGTGTTGATGTACTGGCTGAAGGCAAACATATGATGAATTAATTAAACCATAATTTTACTAGATTTACATTAGTTGTCTTAAGAACAATCGCATACACATGCGGGTTCCTTACAGTAAAGTCACGTATAGAGATCTGAATATGTAATAAAAGTTATTGATTTGAAAATACTGATTCACCACCCCTCTGAGTGTTTTTCCCAACAATTGGAATCATATCAGGTCCTTTGGCATAAGCTTGATCACTTGAAGGAGATCCATCGAGACAATGGGAAAGAAGCAAAAGAAGAAATCACCTCAAAAGAAGAAGACATCTCAAAGAGACAGTGAAATTTTTAGAGATGATTGGCTATTAGGTGGAATAAAATATTCATATTCAGAATTACCTTAGAATGAAGATGAAAAAGCAAAAGAATTATCTGGTATTGATTTTTGGTCCTCTGGTGATACCTTTCTCTATTCATGCAATATTGAAGATAACGAATGTGACAGTGAAACAACTGAATTTTCTCTTATGGGTGAAAGTGAAAGAAATCTAATAGAAGTAGAAGTTAAAAGGCTCATAGATAAAATTAGAGACCAACAAGACCTATTTGATAAAAGGGAATGTACCTACAAAGAAGAGGTTACCAGGTTAAAAACTCAGTTGGAGAAAAGAAACAAAATAAGAAAGTAGTATAAGGAAAAGGAATATCAATATCAAAGGCTACAGGATGAAGTAATATCAATTAAGAAATCAAGTGAGTGAAAAGGATACCAAGGAACTTAAAGAAGGAACCAGTTATTGTGATCCAGACTTAAACAGGAATGCAACAAATTATAGAGATAACCATAAACACATATATGCAGCGGAAATAATACTTCATTTCATTAATGTAAAATACTGAAATATGCTTACAAACAGTAATGGAAATAAACCAGCTAGGGCGATGGTAGCTTATCTCTGAGAAGAGATGTGGTGGCTACATGCCACTGAACTATGTTACAATGAGGCTTGAAGGACTATTTATTGTTAAAAAACAATGGAAAACCCTTAACATTCCAAAACCTAACCATAGAAGATGAAACGCCAAATTGTGGGCCCCATTTGGGTAAATTGGTACATCAACTTCCCGAGGTCGTAGCTTTGGCATACGATCTCCGTTTGACGCATACAATAGCTCGTTAGAAAGATCTATCTGAGCACTACCATTTGGGAAGGGAAAAATCGGTCCATAGACCCATGTTGCCCCTAGATTTCCCAAAAAACATCATTTAGGGCCTTAAAATGGCTTCGGAAGTTCAGGACCCGAAAAACTGCTAAAAATAGTAAGTTGTGCTACAATTAAGGAAACTAAAAATGCTGAGAGAAACAATGGTGGGGGTCCAGGTGGACTTGGCAGGTGGCCGCCAATATCCACCTGAATCATTCCTCCCCCCTTAGGAAGTAATGGTCCCCATTGCGTTGAGTTCCTTCATGAGATGAGGAAACTTTTGTTGAACTTGGTCCCTGGTGAGCCACTTGCCCTAGTGAAGGAGTTGGCCTACTTTGACAACTCGATACAGTTGGATATTCTGTTGGCGAGTGTTCTTGATCTTTTTGTCCATGATCTGATCAGTTGCAGCTTGTTCCATGCAATCTGGATTTAATTTTGTTGGTGTGAGTTTTTCTGCAATGTCGGATGTGTCTAGCAATGGTGGAAAGAGTGGCCGAAGGCGGTCCACATTGAACACTGGGTGCGGGCCAAGGAATGGGGGAATGTTGAGCTAAAATGCATTGTCTCCCACAGCCTTAGTAATGGTGTAAGGACCATAGAATATTAGTCTCAGTTTCTAATAGGCGCCAGTAAGGCATTCCTTTTGCAAATGCAACCAGACTTTGTCGTCCACCTGAAACTTGTGTGGCACCCGATGTTGATCATGTCATTGCTTGTACTTGGCATTTGATTTCTCCAGAATGTCATGGACCTACTGGTGAATATGTTGGATGTGCTCAATGAAGCTAGTTTCCTTGTCTATTTCGGACTGGACATGAGCCGAATCTATGTGAGTAGCTGCAAGTGGCATGGCCACATCAATGGGGCATAGTGGCTGGAATCCCAAGCCCACCTAAAAATGGTTGTGGCTAGTCGATCTATGAAGATCTCGGTTGTAGTTGTGCTAAACATAGGGGAGGCTCTCATCCCATGTGCGTGGATGCCTTGAGTTGTACATAAGCAGAATGTGTACAATCATCCTATTGACAACCTCTGTATGGCCATCAGTTTGAGGATGGAAGGTTGTGGACTTAGTGAGTTTGGTGTCCAACATTGACCAAAGACTGGACCAAAATGTACTGAGGAACTGACTGTCCCAATCTAAGATGATAGACTGTGGGATCCCAAAGTGCACCCACACTCGTTCAAAGAAGAGTTTAGCAGTGGTTTCTGTTGTGATATTCTTCTTGCAGGCCGCCATAATGGCCATCTTTGAGAACCTATCGACGACCACAAAAACACAGTCATTTCCATGTTTAGTGGAAGGAAGACCTAACATGTAATCCATGGAGATGGATTCCCAAGGTCGACTACGGGTAGGTAGCGGGGTATAGAGGCCTTGCTTCTTGATGGTCAGTTTGGCAATGGCACAGGCATTACATGATCTGATGTACTTCCCGACATCCTGTCGAAGATTCAGCCAATAGAAATACTTTTGCAATACTGCCACCAATTTCTTGACCCCGAAATGCTCAGCAGCCCGACTGTAGTGTGCTTCCCAAATCATCTTGGCACGCTCGCTTGAAGGAACACAAAGGTGACCCAGGTGGCATAACAGTGCATCCTAGAGGTGAAAATATGGAACATGATGACCCTCCAAGAGTGTCTGGTATGTGTGGCCAAATTCTAGGTCGCTTTTGTAGAGAAGTGGCCAATCAAAAGTCTCGTGCCCACAAAAGTTGAGCACGGTGGTTAACGCCATGATTGGTGGTCGACTAAGGCAATCTGCAACATTATTGGTGCTGCCCTTCTTATACTTGATATTCAAATGGAAGTGTTGTAGGTATGTAGACCACTTCTGATGGTGATCATTCTACAATTTCCCTTGGGTCTGTATGAACTGTAGGGGTCGGTGGCCTATGTGGATGACCGTTTCCTTCCCCAAGATGTAATGCTTCCATTGTCGGCAGGCCTGCACAATGGAATACATCTCTTTATCATAAGTGGGATACTTCCAGGCTGTGTCTGAAAGTGTTTCACTATGATATGCCACTGGATGCCCATGTTGAGTAAGGACTACCCCAATAGCATAGTCAGAGGCATCTTTCTCGACCTCAATTGGTTGTTGTAAATCTGGTAACGCAAGCACTGGTACCATGCAGAGGTGATCTTTCAACTCTATGAATGCCTTCTGTTGAGATTCAGACCAAAAGAATTTTGCTTTCGCTCCTCCCTTGGTGACTTGACTCAAGGGCCAAGTGGTATGAGAAAACCCCAACACGAACCTGCGATAGAAGTTGGCAAGACCTAGAAAGCTGCAGAGCTCTGTCAGAGTGGTTGGAGATGGCCAATCCCGAATGACTTGGATCTTGGCTGGATCCACATGCACCCCCTGTTCATCAATAATGTATCCCAGATATTGAACCTGGGTCATGCCAAAAGTTCATTTCTCCAAATTGGCACATAGCTTGTGTTGCTGCAGTGTTTGGAGAACGTGTCGGATGTGGTGGAGGTGCTCTTCCCAACTCTGGCTGAAGATCAGAATGTCATCCAAGTATACCACTACGAATGAGTTGGTGAATGGCCGCAAGATGTCATCCATTAGCCTCATGAAGGTTGCAGGAGCATTCGTCAACCCGAAAGGCATAACCAACCATTCGAAAAGGCCCTCCTTGGCTTGAAGGCAGTCTTCCATACATCAGAGCGTTCGATCGGTACCTGGTGATATCCTGACTTCAGATCAATCTTGCTGAAATATTTTGCCCCCTTTAGTTGGTCCCAGGAGGTCATCAATCCGCGGGATTGGGTACCTATTACAGACATTGATCTTGTTCAATGCCCAATAGTCAATACAGAGTTTCCAAGTCCCATCCTTCTTATGTACCAACACGATCAGGCTCCCATAAGGAAATGAACTCGGACGGATGTGACCTTTCTGTAGGAGCTCCTGAATCCGCCTCTTGATTTCATCGTTCTCCAGAATGGAGCACTGATAAATTGGTCCATTGGGTAGCGGCGCACCTGGGGTTAGATCAATGGAGTGCTTGACCTGATAGTGCAGAGGAACCCGTACGGGGGAGGTGAAGATGTCACCGTACTCCTCCACGACCTTGTCCATCCGTAGTTGTCGTGCGGAGGGGCCCTGTCTGGAGGCCGTGGCCACCGGCTTCTTCTTTCCTTGAGGGCGTATCATCAGGAAAACAACTTTCCTGGTTTTGGAAATGAGCTTACTACATTGTTTTTCAGTAATCAAGGAGATGGCGGTAGGCGGTGCTACCTCTGGTATCCTGTACAACTTATTCTCAATGTAATAATAACAGCACGGGGCCTTGATTCATACATAGCATGTCGCTTCCACAAGTATGGTTGTCCTAATAATACATCACAAACTTCAAGGGGAGCAATGTCACACAATACCTCATCCGTGAAGGGCTTGATGTTGTGTGGAAGGCGACACTGCTGGCTCACGCGAAGATCCCGTCCTTGGTGAAGCCACCCGATGGTGTACGGTTGTGGATGTGTTGTGGTCGGTAAGCCCAACTGCTTCACGACCTCTGCCAAGATGAGGTTCTTTTGGCTCCCGCTATTGACAATGAACTATAGCAGGGAGCCCTTTACCCACATCTAGGAGTGGAAGTGATGCTCCTCCTCCTTTGGATCTTCAGGTTCATTTTTCTGGATCTTGGCGGTAGCAATAGTGGCATTAGGATCCGCATCAATGATCTGCTTGCCTTTGTCATTCCCCTTGTCGGGTTCTGACTTAGAGTCGGAACATGCATCTGATTCTGAAACCTTTAGCTTAGCCACCAATGACTGCTTGGCCCGACACTCACTTGTGAATGGAGCTCTTATGGAACTCACACCATTTTCCTGTGTCCTTTTTCGGCTTTGCGGCGCTGTTCTTTGCTTGCAGCTTTGGCGGATTGTCTTGGGCTGCCCCGCCTTGGCTTTTTCCTTTGTTTTGTGGTTTAGGGGCACCTTTCCCTTGCTTTGGATTCGCAGATCCAAAGTCTCGCTTCTTTTGTTTAAACTTCTGCTCGACCTTGACGGCATATCGGTACGCCGTGTCGAGCGAGGAGATGTTTAGGACTTCTATTTCTTCCTGGATGTACTTGTGCAAGCAGCCACGATATTTGATTATCAAATGTTGCTTCGAATCCTTGATACCCAACTTTGTGCCAAGGGTATGGAAAATATTGGTGAACTCTGGCACGTCTTGGTCCCTTCCCTGCCACAGCATGGTCCACTTTATGTATTCCTCCTCATAGCTTCCGATAGGGTAGTACTGCTCCTTAATGGCATCACGGAATGAATTCTAGGTGGGTGCGGCTGAAAATAGTGAGCCGATACTTTCATCCTTCTGCTCGCAGTAGGTTTCACACCAGTCCTTGACGTGGGGGGCTGCTTTGAGAAGAGCGAAAACAATCTTTTCCCAACTCGAAAATTCATGAACAAAAAAATAACCCTCTAGGAGATTTAACCATTTATCTATGACATCTGTGTCTATCTGACCCTCGATTATGGGGATTTCAAAATTAACTTGTACCTTAAAGGGCGTGGTGTTTCCAGAGTAGTTGTTGGAAGCCGATGCGTCGCTTCTGGGTAGCCGTTGAAGGATCTGGGCAAAGCTGTCCATCATCGCATTCCGTTGTCGCTCGAGGGCTTCTTCGAGCAAGATTTGATAGGATCTCCTGCCCCCTCATCTTTCTTCTCATCCACCATGGGAGGCCGTCAGGATTTGCGAGGTTAGTCTTGCAAAGGTTCGACCAGTTCATGCCCTAACTCCTTATATCCTGACCTCGTTGGGGACATGCAAAGAAAAATAGAGAAAAAGCAGACCACTCTAATACCACTGATTCGGACTTAAACAGGAACACAACAAATTACAGAGATAACCATAAACACAGATATGCAGCGGAAATAATACTTCATTTCATTAATGTATAATACTGAAATATGCTTACAAACAATGATGGGAATAAACCAGCTAGGGCGATGGTAACTTATCTTTGAGAAGAGATGTGGTGGCTACATGCGTATGAACTGTGTTACAATGAGGCTCGAAGGCCTATTTATTGTTGAGAAACAATGGAAAACCCTTAACATTCCAAAACCTAACCCTAGAAGATGAAACGCTGAACTGTGGACCCCGTTTGGGTAAATTGGTACATCAACTTCCCGGGGTCGTAACTTTGGTATACGATCTCCGTTTGACGCGTACAATAGCTCGTTAGAAAGATCTACCCAAGCACTACCACTTTGGGAAGTAAAACATTGGTCCATGGGCCTATGTTACCCCCATATTTCCAAAAAAACGTCGTTTAGGGCCTCAAAACTACTCCGGAAGTTCAGGACCCAAAAAATTGCTAAAAATAGTAAGTTGTGCTACAATTAAGGAAACTGAAAATGCTGAGAGAAACAATGGTGGGGGTCCAGGTGGCCACCAAGATCCACCTGGATCATAGGAAGGACAAGTGAAGCCATGGAAGTGACAGAAAATACTCCCGGAGGGGGGAATAACAAAGGTATCTGGCTTGCCGGGTAATGTCCCGGTGGAATAGCATCTGGATGGTTAAGACCTGGAGGAATAGTTCCTGGTGGAAACATAGGAGAGGCACCCACAAATGGAGGAGGTCCTGGGGGGGTGGATCTATAGGGCTCAGCTGTGATGACAACAACAGGGTGTTGAGGAGTTGGTTGTTGATCAAATGTACTAGACTGCTTGAGAGTAGCTTGTGATGCTTGTAACATGCAAACACTCAAAGACTTAGGATCTGAAATGAGAGGGGGAGGACAAGGGAAAGAACCCAATAATGAGGAATCTTTGTAGACTCCGGGTGAGACACCGGTGAGAGGAGGTGAGGAATTCTTATCGGACATCGATGAGATAATGGACTTGGGGTAGGTCATGGATGTCAGCTCGTAGTAAGTCAACTGATTGATGGTAACGATCTTCCCTTGATGGGGAAAGAACATCTTCCGAAAAATTGCAGATGTGATAGCTGACATGGCATATGCATAACTACAACCTAAAATAATATTGTAATATAAAGGGGCATCGATAACCTCAATGTCGACATGGACATTCTTGCTCGCTAGGGTCACTAGACAATTGCAGTATATGCCAAGAGGCTAGGAGGAGTGTTTGTACCAAGCACACAAAGTGTTGGTGGAGGGGGACAACTCAGGTGACTTAATTTTCTCCCAACCGGAAGCTTACATCACATAGGTGGATGTATCTTCGTCAATAATGCATCGGGAGATGATGGCATTACGAACTCAAACTGGTATCTGGAAAGAAACTGATGAAGGAAATGGGGGATGTTATGATGTATTAACTGGGAAGGAAATCAAACGGTCGTTAGAAGGGTCTACTGCACCCAAAGAAGTTAGTAGAGCTTTCTTTTGAGATGGGCACAACTGGAGTAATTCTAGCGTCGACATGGGGGTAGGTGATTGTGCCAAGTCGTCTACTATACTATATGTATGGGCAACTCAGTTAGAAGTTGCATTACAGAGTAATGGTCCCTTTGGGATCTTGGGAATGGCCTCAAATATAGGTTGAGGGATCTATAGCGGACCATTTGGTGTCATAAGAGGCTCAGTAGATGCTTTGGTTTTGGACTCAGTGGTGGACAAGGCTGATGGCTTGTCATATTGATGCCACTGAGTTTGCAGGTTGATATCAAAGGGATTAACCTCATTAGAATTCATCATGAGGATCTGGTAGTCACCAATACCAGAAGGTTTCGGGGGTGGGCTACTTGACCTGGCTGAGGTTGAGCAACAACAAATACTTGCTAAGGGAAAGGATTTGTAAGCATTATTGGTTGAGGTGGCGCAGGATTCTGAGGCGATTGTTTACCTCTATAAACTGCTTGAGCTTCCCACATTTGGCGCATATGGGGTAAGAGAGGACACTCATGTATATAATGGCCATGTACAACATGCATAAGGATTGTTCATACGAATAACCTTGTTATGCTTGGGTTGGTTTCCTTGTTGTTGTTTGTTAGTGTTAGGTTGGTTCCCCTGGGGTTCACTAGGTTGATTACCTTGATTACCCTGGTTACCCTTGTCATCTTTCCCCTTATTGTTTTTCTTCAAACTTTGGGGATTGGTTGAACTTTGTTGTCAAAACACTGGACCTTGAGGGGGAAGTGGCTGCTAGGGCTGAGGATGCATGGGAGCCTGCTGCACTAATGCTTGAGGGGCTGGAGCGCTCAGATGTGTATAAGGAGGAGCAACAATTTGGTAGATAGGTTGGGGCTCTGAAAACATGTTTCTAGCAGGAGAGGCATGGGTGTCAGAGGACCTGGTGCCCCCCTGCGGATAACCATAACTTTTCTTAGTATATGGCGAAGGATGTGAAAGGGTTCCAACAATACCATTGGCAGTGTGAGATGCCTCCGGTGCATTGGCACTTATAGGACGGGGGATGTTTGGAATGACATTATAAACGTAACCGGATTGCACATAAATCAGGTCATATATTAGAGTGGTTTAGAGAGCTTCTTCCTCGGTTTGGGGAAAATGGGACATGACATATTTTCCAATGGGTGCTAAAAGGCTCCTAAGAAACCAATCTAGATAGGCATGGTCTTCGAAAGGTTGGGCACGACATGTGCTCCTCCTTCTACGCTACTCTTGAACATGGTAAAAAAGGCGAGTGTAGAAATTTTGAATAATAAAAACATATTCAATGGAGATTATCCTGATCATGTACTATTGTGGAATACATACAAAATACATAAGCTCTTCTACGTTGATCATCAATATAGTAGCATCAATAACAATAAAACATCAAGAGCATGCACACATTAGCACAGTATGTAACCCGGGGAAAGCTTACAGCTGAAAACCCCACACTATCTGTATATTAATGACTGAGAACATGTAACATTACAATAGTAAATACTTCTCACAAGTATCCAATACTATCTCCACCTGTTACACACAATACATCTCATATCTGATCTCCAAATCTATTCCACTGCTTGCCTGCCTCCACTGCTCAATACCTGCACAAGAATTGGATGAGAATGGTTGAACCAAACTCGTATTTACCTCAGAAGAGTCACTCACACTGGGAATCACGTGAGCAGAGGCTATAATCACTTGGTATTGGCCAATTCTCATTGGCATAACTCAATCTCTTTGATTGTGTAAATCCTCATGCACAACTATAGTCATAACTGATAGCAATATGATCCTCTAACACCTGTCCTTGTTGAACTGAACATGCACTGACATGCAACTGAGTTAACTGATGTATTCTTTAGTTGCATTATGAGTTAATAATTAGTTTAACAACTCATCATTAGTCTATTTTCAGTTAGACTAATTAAAACTAGTTTAACCAAGTCAAACTGAACACAACTCCATCAACTCCACAATCAACTCCACCAAACTCAACAGATTGAGTTCTAACTGAAGTCATGCATGCAACAACTCAACTAACCCACAAAGAAAATGTATTTCCTTCTGACAGCTGCATGTGCCACATCTGTAGCTCAAACTGAAGTGCTCCAAGAGAATAAGATAAAGTTTATAGTCTAAATATTATTATAAGCTAATAATATTTGACTGCTCTATAATAAGACTTGACAGTGTCACCGCTTTTGTCTAAAAATAGAAGTCCATCTATTTTTTGCCAACTTGACCAATCATCCATAAATAGCATCCTGCAACTCATAGACATGATCCATATGTCTAAAAATAGACTTTGTGCCATAATTTGCCTGCGGGCCCACTTAGTGAAGGCGACTCTTTTCACTAAGCTCCATCATCTTGTTGCAATCTCAACAGCGAGTGGTAGAGGATTGAAGGATTGAGGTCAATAGCTCTGTACCAGTGTCATACCAGAGAGGTAATTGGAAATATGAGAGGAATGCTTTAGCAAGTGTCACGAAAATGGAATGAGATGCAGTGGGCTAGTATACATACCATTTTGCAGCATCTCCAGTGAGCATGCATTGGAACAACCAAGATGAATGGAGTTATCGATAATGGAGTTAGATGAAAAACACATGTGGAAGGAGTGGACATGGTTGGTAGGATCCTCTCCAGTGTTACCCTCAAACTTTGGGATGTCCGAGGGAAACTTAGTCAGCATAGCACGCCAACTAGAATCATGGTGTATAGGGTCGTTTATCAACTGGCTAAAGTCCAGTAGACTTAACCTATTCATAAAAAAGAGCATGGGGGCTACTAGAACGGTTCCTGAGATTGTTCCGCTTGATGTGACCACTGAGATAGAACTAGAGCCAACACTAGGTTGGGTTCCTGCACCAGCTATGGGTCTAGACATGGTGATGATATTCAGTGAAGGAGGCTCGGAATCAAATGAACTAGGAGAAGAGTCAGTATGGGGACTCAAAGGGCTATGAACTCGAACTTGATGGGGAGGGGTAATATGCCTAAGAGGAAACTAGGGTGAAGTCCTAATACTCTTTGCGACAAACACCTTGGTGGCACAATGGTGGAAACACACACGTGACACAGAAATGGAGAAGGGAGATCAACAAAATGCCTTTGTCTCGATGAGAGGAGTTAAATTTATTATGTGAAGTCTTGGCTTAGCGGTGTAAACCAAGCGCCCTTCGCTTAAGGTGTGCTTGTGTGTGCAAGTGTATTTATTGATTAAGCCCAGACCATGTTTGTAAAAAAGAATTTTTTTTGCTGAAAATAAACTGAAAATAACAACAGAAAATGAACAGCAAAAAAATTAACTAAACCCCACCCAAAATGGGTTCGAAAACATTGTGCTGGTTGGTGGCTAAATTTATAGAAAAGACATTAAAAAGGTCAAGAGATCTAATTTTCAATGTGACTAGGATTAAGTGACACTAGGCTTCTAGAAAATGGTGCAGCAAAAACAAAAAACCAAAAAGGAATATCATTGCAAAAAGATAGGGAGATAGGTGAAACACCTAGGGCAATCGATGGGACCCTAAGGCCAATGACCAAACAAGTTTTAATATGAAACTATGGATGGTGACAACCTATCTTTATATATCTAAAATGGAAGGGTAAAGATCTAGAAAGTATGGCTGAAAGTGCTACAGAAACTTAGAATACTCACTCAACTAAACTCCTCCTATAAATGTGGAAGTGTACTAAAAGCCCTAAGCGGCTAAATTCCACTTCGATAAGTAAATCAAAGTAGATCAAGGCCTAATCAGGATGAGACATAGGTCAAAAACCAAGCAAAAAACTCTCAGCAAAACCTAGAAACAGATATGATAAAAACCCGGAAACCCTAAAATCGCAGGTACTGACTTGTTTTCAGGGGGTCGCACTTTTTGGGTTGAAAGGTGCACTCTGGACTCCAGATCACACTTTTTGGTCTAAAAACTGTGATTTCTGCTCCGTGATTCTCGATCGGAAAATCTCGGAAAAAATTGTCATCTCTATCGCAGCTGGTTCCTGTGACCTGCGGAAAAGTTCAGAAAACTTGTGAAAGTCAGCAATTTAATAGATCTAGGGTTAAAAGGCTAGGAAACATTAAGAGGTTGAAAAAAAGAAGAAACCCTAAGCTAAAAACTAAAGGTCACCCAGGTTTCTGTATCTGAAGTATAAAACCAGTGGAGTCACCAGTTTTGTTGTAGTGTTTTCCTCTCAAAGATGTATGAAAAGAAAACACTTAAGACTGTGGATGACAAATAGTCTCAACAATAGAAATGGTTGCTAAATATTGTAGATCTGTAGCAACTAATATAAATAAAACCTGCCAAAGCCCTAATCTATGCTACAATCATAGTTAAACAACAAAAAGAAACAATAATCACTCCAATCATCTAATGGAAACCAGATATACAAATAATAATTTTTATTATAACACGTGTGAAGGGAACAAATAAATGTAACTAGCTCCCCTCTATGGGATAGGTTCTTGGTTGTCCTTAAACTTCTTCTGCTTGTGTAGAGTCTCTCTCCTCTATAATGTGTAAACCTAGAAAATGAAAGCTTTGAGCTCAATAGGAACTCAAATGGAAGAAAAATGGTGGCGGACAATGAAAATAATCAGAGTTACAACAATGAGTGCAACAATGAAAATAATCAAAAGTGAATAATGAATGGAAAACCCTTCTATTTTTAACAAAATATTGAGCTATCCTCGAATAATGAGCAATAATAAAATATCATTAACCCCATTCTTGGAATAACCACTTGTAATATTTTATTATATTTGGTTAGGAGGGAAAAAGTATTTAAAATTTTATTTAGAAATAATAAATAAATGATGTATTTATAATCTTAAGGAATCGGTTAAGGAATTATAAACAAATAATAATTTATTTAATTATTCCTAAGGGATTTAGTCAAATTTGACAAGGAATAATCATTAATGAGTGATTAATTAATTATTCCTAGAGAAAAATAAGATAATTAATAATTTATCTCTTGATTTTTCATAATTGAGTCAAATATGACAAGGAATAATAATTGAACAATGGTTTAATTAATTATTCCTAGAAGAAAATCAAATAGATAGTGATTTATTTAAATTATTCTTCATGGGTTTAATTATAAATTACTTAACAAAGGTAGTTTATTAAGTAATTTCTCACAGTGAAAGCAATTTTACTATGGTAAAATTGGCTTTACATGGTGTACTTTGATCCATCTAGTAAATTAGGCTAGATGATCAATTTTTTGGTGATAACAGACTCCTTACAATATGCATTAGCAAATCACAGTCAAATTGTTCATCATTAGTGCATTTATGAAACCTAGCACACTTCGATTTCTTGGTGTAATCACATTTCTAGTTGTAGTCATGTCTTCAAGGCTTATCACACTCTCTTGTGTTTGATTGCATTTGTGCACTTTTCCTCCACATAGTTACCTTCCCATCCTTGCAGAATGTGACTGTGCAACACATCTAACTCAGATAAGCCTTATTCTCTCACGCTTGGGTTTTCCGATGGATCTCTTGTTGATTGAGCTCCAAAATTTTGCCTTGATGTATCTTTTTGACTTCCGCAACTCTTCATATTCCTATGAATGGTCAAATGCATATGTATGTGTGTGTGTGAGTGAGTGTTTTTTTTTAAATGATTCATTTATGCTCTCTCAAGCACTATTCTCTCCATACTTAGCCAAATCTTGGAATTTTTGACCCATCGCAGAGGTACTTATTGTTGGGTTGTGTTATATTCTTTCCACGACTAACCTACGTAGTGAACTGGGGGGTTAGAGGGGGGGCGGCAGCGCTCCCTGTCTAGGGGGTTTGAGGGGGGCGGGTAGCCCCCCTCTACGGGGTCCAGGGTAGCGCCCCGGGAAATTTTTTTTTGGACCCTATATTAGGTTGGGCGAACCTACCTATGGTTTTCGGTCCATGGTATTGGATGCTTCGGCATGTATAAATATGTATTGTAAAATCGAAAGAAACATAATGAAAAATCAAGCTGGTAGTCCCGGTTTTGGGATCCAGTGGGAAATCTCTGTGTATATGTGTTTTATGTGTTATGCTCTCGCATTTTTATTTTTCCTGTGATTTAGA
>APFE030754101.1:4935-54899 GCA_000404065.3 Pinus taeda
TACCATGTAGAAATTTGAATAATATAACACTTATTCACAGAGATTATCCTGATTATACACTATTTGCGGAATGCATGCATAATACATAACCTCCTCTACCATTGATCATCAATTTGCGGAATTGAAAAAACAATCGCATGCGCACATTGAAACATTAATCACACATATCAACACAGTGTGTAATGGGGAAAGAACACAACTGAAAACCCCCAACTATCTGCATATTATAATGATAGAGAACATGTAACAATACATAGTACAATACTCCTCACAAGTACTCAGTACTATCTCCACCTGCTACACACAAACTAGCTCAGATCTGAACAAGCCACAGGTTCAAATCTGCTCCACTGTTTGCCTGCCTCTACTACACAATCCAAGTTGAGAATAGATCAGATCCAAGTTTGAATTCCCTTGGCTTGTACTGCGCAACCCTCATTGGCAATCTCGATCAATGATTGTGCAAATCTCATGCACAGCTATAGTCACAACTGATAGTAGTCTCACCCTTTCACCCACCTCTAACACTTGTCTCCATTGAACTGTCCATGCACTGAGTTAACTGATGTATACTTTAGTTGATTTATGAGTTAATAATTAGTGAATTAATTAATAATTAATTCACACCACCCATCACTAGTGTATTTCTTAGTTAGACTAAATACAACTAGTTCAACTAAATCAAACTGAACACAACTCCATCAACTCCTCAATCAACTCCACCAAACTCAATCACTTGAGTCTTAACTGAAGTCCATCATGCAATAGCTCAACTAACCCATAGGAAAAGTGTATTTCCTTCTTGCAGTTGCATGTGCCACATCCGTAGCTCTAACTGAAGTGCTGCAAGAGGATAAGATAATGTTTATAGTCCAAATATTATAAAGAGCTAATAATATTCGACTGTTCTATTTTTTGACTAGCAGTCTAAAAATAGACTCTGCCCATATGTCTAAAAATAGAGGTCCATCTATTTTTACCAACATGACCAATCATACATAAATATCATCCTGCAACTCATAGACCATGATCCATATGTCTAAAAATAGACTTTGCACCAAAAATAGCCTGCGAACCCACTTAGTGAAGGCGACTTCTTTTCACTAAGCTCCATCATCTTGTTGCATTTTCAATAGCGCGACCTTCCCTGGCCCACAGTTCTGCAGTCACTCCATCCTACATGACGTAGAGGGTCTCGCGAGGGACTGCAACCATGTTGATTCCTACTCCCTTTAATGCATTGACCATAGGCCTGTTGGCCTCATTCCCTATAACCAGAGTCCCCTCTGGCAGCACTATGGTGCTGGTCATGCGGGCACGCAACATTTCCTCAGCCACGGTCATTCCTAAATCGAGGCTGGTCGAGAGAGTACTAGCCTGAGGAGTGCGCACCTGCAACTCTTGTAACACCTGTAGTGCCCTACCTTCCCTGGCCCATAGTTCTGTGGTCACTCCATCTTGCAGGACATAGAGGGTCTCCTGAGGGAGTGCAGCCACGTTGATCCCTACTCCCTTTAATGCATTGACCATATGCCTGTTGGCCTCATTCTCTGTAACCAGTGTCCCCTCTGGCAGCACTATGGTGTTGTTCATGTGGGCACGTAGCATTTCCTCAGCCGCGACCGTTCCAACAACAAGGCTGGTTGAGAGAGTACCAGATTGAGGAGTGCACACCTGCAACTCTTGTATCTATGCCTGAAGGGCCCCCAACGCAATATGATTCTCCTTCGCAAGCTACTGGAGGGCCTCCATGGTGATGTTGCGTACTATCTCCCCTATATCGTGGAGATCTCCTTCAGTGACGGTAATCGGGTCAAAAGAAGTTTTAGAAGCTTTCGAATTCTTTTGCGGCCCCACCTGCTTTCTCGAGCGTTGATGTTTTAACTGTGTCATCACTGTTTGTAGGTCCGTGCCACCCTCCTCTATCTCTGTCTCCATTTCTTGTTCCTGCTCAGGCGAAGGTGACTTCTGGCCTTCATGCTCCTTCTTTGCTACCTTCTGTGCTTCTGCTAAGGCCTTCGTAGCATCTCGCGCCTCCTGTGCCTGTGCTGTTGCTGCCTTTATTCTTCTCTTCTCTACCAACTGCGCTACCTACAATTTTACCTCCTCCTTCTTTTTCTGTGCAGCAAAATTTTCCATTTCCGTCGCGGAGATGGCTAGAGCACGCCACTCTGATGGCCATGGCAGGTAGGGTAGTTCATTCCACTTCTTTGTGGGGTCCATGCACACCCTAATGTAGACATGATGGAAGTTCGCCTTAAACTCTGAAAAGCTTTGTAAGTTGTTATAAACAGTGGGTGATAACCACGGTTTGCGGTTAATCCCCATTCTGATGTTCATCTCTATGAACACCCATAATTTACTGTCTCAGATCCTGCACATGTCTTTAGTGGTCCACAGTGAAATGTACTTTGCAGCCTCTAGGAGATCCCTCTCAATTGGGGGGAACTGGCTGTCCTCAGGCAATTCCCCAGCCACCAACACTGTGGACAGCAGAAGCCATGCATAGTGGAAGGTTTTTCCCTATTCTTGTGCCTTGCAGCAATTCTCTAGGAATTCCTTGCACAAGAACTCTGACCAGTTAAACTGGACACCCTTTGTACACTGTGCGGTAAGCACTATCACCGGCATGAGCACCTCATCCACGTGACACTTCCTCATAACCTTGCCAGCTAGTATCTAGGTTGCAACTTTGACTGCCTTATTGTTGATACTGGAGATCGTGTACCCTCTCTTCTTCTTGTCCAACTTGAATTTTTCCTTCATGGCCTCTGCGATGGCCAAGTCGGTGCTCTTTCCCTCTGAAATATTTTCTGGGTCCTCCCCCTTGCAAGGGAGTTGGGTAATTCTATGAATCAGGTGGTCTGTGATGGGGATGGGCTCCTCCAGCCACAAAGACCCATCATGCACCAGGGAAAGCAGTTGCTTGATGACAAAGATAGTTACTAGGGTGCGATGGTAATGTGACATCCAGAGCAGGTTCAACAACGCTACTTTATCTACCCCTCAACTCCCGCCACAATGTTTTTCTTCGGCTTCATGAGTTGTGTGGTTTCCAAGTGTAGGAACTTTTCATGGTCCATGAGATCCCAGTCTTAAAACTTTAGACTCGACACCCATCCCAAGTGTGCTCCTTCAAAAATGATATTGTTAGGTAGTAGCAGAGTCTACAGAGAGCTCTTGCTCTCATCTAGGTCCTTGGGCACCTTTTCCTTTCCCTTTTGCGGAGGAACATATGCAGGTAGTTTGGTCAGACAGTCCACACCCTCAGTTTCTTCCTCGATTTCTTCGTCCTCCTCCTCTTCCACCAGGATTTCCTCAGGGTCTTCCTCTTCCTCATCGGTTTCCACATTAACCGCTTTCCCCTTTTCTTCCATGGTCAATTTAGTTCTCAACAAATTTCGAGGGGACATGAACCATAATCATGGGTTGTTTATCTTTTTTGGGTCTCGGCGTGCGTGGTGATTTAGGGATTTCCGCAACTATCCCGATGCTTTCAAGGAAATCTCCTACTGCTATGGCCTGCACGGCCTCTTCAGCAGTCATTACCCCGATATCCATGGCTTCCTCTGGTGTGGTCATACTGCTGCTCCACAAATCTCTCAACGACTCAGGTAAGTGCTCAAACAACGCCTTCGACTTCAACAAGCCTATTGTCAAATGAATACTCTCCATTCGGTCATGTAAATAAATAAAAAAGGAGAGGAAACACGTATGCATTTGGCATATTTACATTTTCTATACTCTCGCACCCTAAATGGTGTTCCCTGAAAAGTTTGAAAAAGAAACATAGCCCTGAAACATGATGGGTCATATATGTCACCATATAGCCACTTATGATAGCACATACTTTTTCATTGCATATAAGGTTATACTTCATTATTATATGCTATCAAACGGATCTAGGTTCATAGATCTCTGGGCATACAATAATTAAATTCGCAAATGGCCAAGTGTTATTTATTGGGCAGCCCTTTGCAATTTATAACACCTTTTGAATTTGAATTCAACCGTTCCACCCAAATCCGATTCATTAATGCTCCCTTAGCAATAGATTTTCCCAAATATTGCCCATAAAGGTCGCATTAAATGCCTGCCACCTACTCCATTTGGTATCAAACCAAGCATCACATTGTGAATAGTGACTACAACAGTCACTTTCCAACCAACCCACACAGTAGCATAGCCACCCTTGCACTATCGTGGACCTTGTGACACTTCGCTCTTGTGTGCAACCCTGACATCGCGCAACTCTAGGGCAGAGTAGTTTATAGTTCTACGCCTCCTTTCAACTTCCTGGAGCGCTAAGACTATGCTTCCCACGGAAAGTCAGGTGGTCGAGCCACCTGTATACGGCTTCAATCGACCATTAATCACTTTTTCTGGGAAAAGTACGCCTTTTAACTTTACTATCTGCATCACGCACTTTACCATCTACATCATGCCACCATTGGTGACCCCTCTAGTAATATGTGGTCCAATCCAAGGCATCAATCTGATCAACTCTTAGCGGTAGTCCCCAAATTTTTCAATGTAATCGTGCGCATCCGGTTGTGTCACCACAGTTTTCTTATCAAGAAAGTCCTTCTTTATTCCTTCCTCACACTTCTTGACTTCTTCTTCTATCATGGCACTTTTCGCCCTTAACCGAACTCTTTCCTTCATGAGTTCTTGGAGCCTAAGATCACCCTATTGGATCTCTTCGTCAGGTCCCGAGCGTTCTTCTTCACAAGTTGCACGATCCCTTCTTCCAAGACTCCGTGAATCGTCATATCCACAGGCGCTGCTATGCATGGACTAGGCATAATATACTCTCGGTATTACAATGTTTGCTCCATAGGCTGGCCTAGAAGGCATTTGTCCCGTCAGTTTCTTGCATGTTTTCCTATAAGCCCACAAAACTACTAGTACACGTAGGTCCCAATCACTTTGCTGCGCATTATATATCATGTTCAGTGCTTCGCACACTTTGTTAAATGCTTCGGCATGGGTAACCTTCTGCACACTCATTCTTTCCACACTTTGTAGTTCTAACTTGAGGGAACATTCATGCAATTGTCCCCCCAACACATGCTTATTGACCGTATTCCCCAACGTTAAGTTCATGTGCATCCAAGTAGGTTGTTTACCATATGCCTATACCCACCTGGACATATGCTTGCACGGACCATCCCGTCCATTGCATTTATCTGTTAGTTGCATCTTAGGCTTCCCAAAACACATGCGCATCATTCTCCTACATTCGTGTTAGTAATCAAAGCTTCTTTGGTGCGTACCCCACCACCTCGCGGGTGTAGTGCGCAGTACCCATTTCAAATCCTTGAAATGTTGCTTTTTCGACACCTCCCTTTAAAATTTATCCAAGAAAGCATCTACCTCATCTAATCCATCATAAGTAGGGAGATCTCTCACTTCTATCGATACACAATGCAATGATCTTGTCATCATATTACAGTTCAACATGGTTACCTCATGTAACTGGTTCTACCATCGCTCTATCTTGTCATCCGAATCTGAAGTATAGGAGCTTTTGCGCTCCCATGTGATTCATCCATCCATGGTAGGATTTACCCAGTCTTACTCTTGCACGGTTATTTTGTAGATTCAATCCAAATCGTCGCCACTTTCATAGTCGCACACTAGCTCTGTATAGCACGATCCCTCAATAGGGTCTAAGGGTATAACTACGTGAAAATACTTCTCAAAAATCACCTTGCGCTTCTTCAGATTAATCACCCCTTTCATGTCAATGGCCAAATCAATTCCTAAGAGCGCGGGGTACGGATTGCTATCATCAATAATATCTATCACTTAAAGTCTGCTAGCGCACTCACTCCTTCAATATCCATGGTGATTCCCTACAATCTCCCCATAGGTATTATCTTTTGCTGGTTCACCATTCACAGCTGGATAGGAGACCATTGCAGTGTAGGCCCATGTGCTCCCATGTCTTCTTCGGCAGAACGTTTGCATCCAATCCTAAATCCAGAATTACTTGGTCCATCTCATATTCTCTAATCTGCATGGTTAACCTCATTTCTCTTCCCATCCTCATTGCATTCTTTCCAATCTTCTAGACTATGTGCTGTTATCCTGGCGCAGTCCCAGTGTATATGTTAATGAGTTCCTGCAATCCTTTTACAACCTTACTGTCACGTAGTAGCTTCATGCATGTTTCTAGGAATGTCATAAGCATAGATGGGTCCATTTTTGGCTCCGGTCTATCCTTGATTCCTGAAGTGGAGGCATTAGCGAAGCTCTTCTTAGCTTCCATGAAGGTTTCCTTAGCGCGCTCCAAATCAAACTCTATTTCTTTTGTCGGAGCCTTGCAAACCCAAGTACTATCTTCAGGATGTTTGCCTTTATCATCTCCCGTCGTAATTCTACTTCAGAGCACAACGTTCACATTTGGATCTTCCTCGCGTGGCTTAGACCTCATCATCTATAGCTTTTGAGTTGGGGGAGGTGGTAGTGCTCCCTTGTTGTGCATCCCAGCTATCAACGTATGACAATCCTCTGTCTCATGATCAAACAAGATACATTACATACATGATGGACACGTTGGATTCATAAAATCATGGGCATAATGTCCCAACCCTCTGCAATTGTAACATATCAACTGTTCGCGACCTCTTTCAGGTCCTCCTCTACCTCGGCCTCACCAGCGCCCCTGAAATTTGGTTTGCGCCACTCCTGCGTTCTGGTCAAGGTGTCGCATTTCGGCCTAAACCTTGTAGGTGGGAGTTTTATCCATCATTACTCATAGATTCTACAAGTGCACTCATTGTGTCTAACTGATCTACAAAAATTACAGAACAACTGTTGTGAATTCTATGTGTACTTTTGTAACAAATTGCAGTTGTTCGTAGCATTCTTTCTGTAGAAATTCCCAATGTAGATCACCTAGTAATGCAATGTACTAAAGAAAAATACTTGATCTACTTCTACAAACAATTTAGCGGAAGCTTAATCGAACATGAGCAACATCAAGCATGAACAAATACAACTGAGAATGAGAAGTAATCAACCATAACACAGAAGATATATCATTGGGGAAAGCACCAGCCTAAAACCCCAACTCTATATTATCATACAAGTGGAAATCTTATTCAAGTTACAAAAATAATCAACTCTCAAGCTATCCTGCTCTCTCTGTAATAAAAAAATACCGCTCACAGACTCAATAGACATAGAATATATCTTCCTCAAGCCCTCCAAGCCTCCTATTTCCTTGCGTAGTTTTGATTGGGGTCCAATGATATCACATGTGTGAATTGGCCTCATCACACTCACTATAACCTCAGGTCCAATTGCGCAATCCATAAGGAATAATATTCCTTCTGCATGCAAGGAATATTCACCAAGGAATATCCTAGCAACTGATAGTACACTGTCCCTCAATCTGATCTGAATTGGGTCTCTGACTGAAATGACATGCATGAGTTACCCATGAGTGAATACTCAGTTATGTGAAATACAGTAGTTATATGCATGCAAGCATTTACTAATAGAACTCTCATTAATTTAACAAATTGTTAAATTAATCTAACTAGACTTGACTAAGTTAAACTAAGTCAACTGATTACAACTCAATATTACAACTCATCCTTATCTCTTTAACTGATGGATACATTCCTTAACCAATGGACAAACTATTGCATGTCCTCACATAGACTTCAAGTTTGATTTTCCTTAACTAGTTAACTCAAGATGAATTAATTAATTAATTTTCAAACTGCCGTTGATATCAAATTCGAATTTTACTTCCTATCTTTAGTCCAGGGACTGACTAAAATAAGAAGGGATCCCGAAATTATATTTTTAGAAAAGCTATTTTTATCACTTTCACTTTTCACCCATTGTTGCTAAGATCACCAATGGCTGAACTACTATTTATAGCCTGACTATTTATAGCAGTGATATTTTTAGCATCTTCTATTTTTAGCATTTCTTGTTGCACAATTTTCAACACTCCCTATCAATAAGAAAGGGATATAAGCAACCCCGATCCTGTCTCTGTGGAACTCGAACTTGCATTTTGACAATGCCTTAGTCAAAATATCTGCATCCTGCTCCTTGGTTGAAATATACTACAACATCATGATCCTCTTGACCACACAGTCCTGTAGATGATGGTAACGGATATATATATGCTTGGACCTATCATGAAACATTGGATTCTCAGAGAGTTTTATGCAGCTTTGATTATCACAGTATATCACTATAGGATCCATCATCTAACCAAAAAATCCCACTAGAATCTTCCGCATCCAAATGGCCTCACATGCGGCCTAACTCACAACCATGTATTCAGCCTCTGCTGAGCTAAGTGCAACTGATATTTGTTTCTTGCTATACCAAGAAACTACAGTTGAACCAAGGTTGAAGTTTGCTCCAGAAGTGCTCTTCTAGTTTGATGTACTAGTTTCCCAATCTGCATTCGTGAAGCCTTGCAGCTTCACTCCCTTTGTCCATCTGTACCATAATCCGTACTGTGTAGTGCCTCTGAGATATCTCAACACATGCGTCACTGCCTTCCAAAATAGCTTGGTAGGCTGAACCATAGCTTGACTCAGTTGGTTCACCGCAAAGCATAAGTCGGGTCATGTGTTCACCAAATACATAAGTGAACCCATCAGCTGCTGATAAATAGTAGCAGCTACTACCTCACCTAAAGTAGCATCCTCCTTCCTCTAGTTCCCAGCTAGAGGAGTCTACATGGGCTTGCACTTCTCCATGTGAAAGAGCCTGAGTATCTCATTGGCATACTTGCCTTGAGACACAAATACTTCCCCATCATTCGGCCACACTTCCATGCCTAGAAAGTAGTGAATGAGGCCCATGTCCTTCATCTCGAACTCTCTTGCAAGGTCCTCCTTGCAAGATAGTATCAGCTGGTCATCACCTGTCAAAATCAGATCATCGACATAAAGTACAATAATCAATGGCTTACCATCTACCATGATGTGGTATAGGTTCACATCTGCTTCACTCTTGGTGAAGCCCAACTTGGTGAAATAGTTTTCAATCTTGGTATACCAAGCATGGGGTGCTTGTTTCATCCCATACAGTGCTCGCTTGAGTCGGAAGACATGCAACTCATGATCGAAGGTCTCAAATTCTTTGGGTTGCTCAATGTATACCTCTTCCTCAATCTTCCCATTGAGGAACTCCATCTTCACATCCATCTGATGGATCTTCCAACCCATTTGAGTTGATAGAGCTAGCATCGATCTAATAGATGAGTACCTTGCTATGGGAGCAAAGGTCTCATCGTAGTCGATCCCCTCAAACTATGAGAAACCTCGGGAAAAAAATCTTGCCTTGTGTTTCTCAACACTGCCATCAGCTGCCTACTTTACCTTGCAAAGCCATCGAGAACTAACCACTGACTTTTCTGCAGGTCTAGGGACAACATCCCACACACTGTTTCATATGATAGAATTGTACTCTTCTACCATTGCATCAACCCAGACTGGTTGTTGCACTGCCTCCTGAAAAGAAGAAGATATGGTTGCTACACACTCCCCAACTAGGGACATGTAGCTAGTGTATCTCTCGGGAGATCTCGTCTGTCTGCACTAAGAGGATGGCTACCCCACATTCTATCTAGCATCTAACATCAAATTGTCAGCTTCCCACAAGCATTTCCACCTGTCTCTGGAAAACTCTCCAGGAGTGGTGATCTCCACTACTAGATCCTCTGCATGTGGCTGATCCACATCATCAAGAGGCTCCTCCTCCTTTGGAACTAATAGTTCCTCATCACCATGCAATTTGAGCTCCCTCTCAAGTGACACTCACATGGTTCTCCGCTCGTCGAACTTCAGATCCCTGCACACTACGATCTTATAACTGGCAAGCAGAAACACATGATAGTTGTGGGGTGTATCTGTGTTCCCCACAAGTATCCCCAACTCCGTTGTTGGGTCTAGCTTCTTCCAGGCATCATTGGTCACATGATAGTAAACTGATGATCCAAAGATGTGGAAGTGACTCACATCTGGTCGCTTCCCCAAAAAAGTCTCCATAGGTGTCTTCATCCCCAAAACACGATGATGACTTCTATTCTGAAGGTACACTATTGTATTGCATGCCTCAACCGACAGATGAAGTGGTAGGCCTTGGTCATGCAACATCACTCGAGCTACTCCCACAATAGATTTGTTCTTCCTTTCGAACACCCCATTTTGTTGTGGGTTATGGGGTGTCGTCAGTTCCCTTTTAATTGCTTCTGCAGTGCATAAGTCTTTAAACTGCTGGGAAACATACTCTCCACCATTGTCGCTACACAAGGCTTTTACTTTCTTCCTAGATTTTTTCTCTGCTGAGGCTTTAAACTCACAAAACCTCAAGAAGGTCTGATCCTTCTTCTACATAAAGTAGATCCAACATCTACGAGAAAAATCATCAATAAAAATAGCATAGTACCTTTGCTTAGGGTGGAGGCTGTAGAGAATGGTCCACATACATTTGAGTGAACTCACTCTAGAATTGCTCCAGCTTTACTATGCTGATCCTGAAAGGAATATTTCACATACTTACCCAGGGTGCATCCTTTGCATGTGTCTGTTTGCTCCATTTTTCCCTTGGGTAAGCCGGTAGAAATCTGTTGCATGATCTTCAAGGCCCTGTGATGTAAGCGGCCTAGTCTCCTATGCCACAGCTCACCAACATCTTGGCTTTGCACCACCTCTGCTTTGGAACTTATTGCAGCACAGTCATCTACCTCCAGCTTGTAGAGATTCTTTACTCGAATCCCAATTCACTTTGTCTGTCTGGTGCCGATATGCCTCAAGAAAACTTTCCCTTTACTAAAGACTACATCATAGCCTTTATCTTCTAGCATAGCAATAGACACAAGATTCTTTTTCAAACCTGGTACATATTTCATAGCAGATAGTGTGAGAGGAGCACCATGCTCCCTCTGAAACACAACTTTACCTTCACCTGAGACATAATATTTTCCATCATCGCCCATCTCGATCTACATATGGAGATCCTTCTCCTCCAATGTACTGAAAATATTATTGTCACCCGACATGTGGAAAGAAGCTCCACTATCCAGGTACGAAACACATCCCACCATGGATGAAACCATGCATACGATAAGCGAGAAATCCAACTCAAATTGTGACGCTAGTGCATCACCATTCGATCCCTTTGAGGAACCCTTCTTGGATTTCTTCTGTGGACAATTCGTAGCATAATGGCCCACTTCATGATAGTGAAAACATCGCACCTTTGACTTGTCAACCTTCTTCCCACCATGAGAATATTTGGATTGGGATGCCTTCCCTTTCCCTTTCTTTGCTTTACTCGCTAAAGCTAGATTTTCTTCATCATCTTGTTTTGATGAAGATCCATCCACAGTGCTTCGCCTTATCTCCTCTTGCATTAGGTTCGACCAAAGTCGTTCCCAATCTGGTAGTTTCTCTCTTCCATTAACCAAGTTCTGGTAGCTATGCTAGCTCTTAGGAAGACCAAGGAGTGTTATACTCACCATGTCATCATCAGCAGTCACGACCCCTACACTTGCAAGCTTATCCCTGCAGGTGGTGAGCTTGTTCAGGAATGTAGAGATTGTGTCACCCTTTTCACACTTGATCTTTAGAAGTTTGTCCTTCAATGACAACTTCCTCTGATTGCTGCTATTTTGATAAAGATATTTCAATGTTTTCCACATCGAAAACAAAGTCTCCTTCCCATGGATGCTCAAGACAATGTGATCTCGAACTGCCTCCAGGAGGATTCTCCTTGCTCTAGCCACACATTTTTTCCATTCCGCCAGTTGAGTAGCATTAGTCGGATTTTGGACTTCTTGATCAATGAAGTCCTTAAGACCGTTATCTTCCAATACTACCTCCATGCGATCCTTCTAGGCTATATAGTTCAAACTTCCATCAAGGGCATATTCGAATCTTAAACCATTGAACGCCATCGGTGAAATAGATGTGATAAGAACTCAATTCAATATTCAGAAACCAAACGATGTACTTATCCTGCTTGTATATTGTTCTGCCTTGATCACCTTTGCTCTGATACCATGTAGAAATTCCCAATGTAGATCACCTGGTAATGCAATGTACTAAAGAAAAACACTTGATCTACTTCTATAAACAATTTAGCTGAAGCTGAATCGAACATGAGCAACATCAAGCATAAACAGATATAACTGAGAATGAGAAGTAATCAACCATAACAAAGAAGATATATCACTAGGAAAAGCACCAGCCTAAAACCCCAACTCTGTATTATCATACAAGTGGAAATCTTGTTCAAGTTACAAAAAGAATCAGCTCTCAAGCTATCCTGCTCTCTCTATAATCAAACAATACTGCTCACAGACTCAATAGACATAGAATATATCTTCCTCAAGCCCTCCAAGCCTCCTATTTCCTTGCACAGTTTTGATTGGGGTCCAATGATATCACATGTGTGAATTGGCCTCATCACACTCGCTATAACCTCAGGTCCAACTATGCAATCCATAAGGAATACTATTCCTTCTACATCCAAGGAATATTCACCAAGGAATATCCTAGCAACTATATCCATCCATCTGATCTCAATTGGGTCTCTGACTGAACTAACATGCATGAGTTATCCATGAGTGAATACTCAGTTATCTGAAATACAGTGGTTACATCCATGCAAGCATTAACTAACTGAACTCTCATTATTTTAACAAACTGTTAAATTAATGTAATTGGACTTGACTAAGTTAAACTAAGTCAACTGATTACAACTCAATATTACAACTCATCCTTATCTCTTTAACTGATGGATAAATTCCTCAATCAATGGAGAAACTATTGCATGTCCTTACATATACTTCAAGTTTGATTTTCCTTAACTAATTAACTCAAGATGAATTAATTAATTAATTTTCAAACTGTTGTTGATATCAAATTCGAATTTTACTTCCTATGTTTAGTCCAGGGATTTACTAAAATAAGAAGGGATCCCAAAATGCTATTTTTATAGAAGCTATTTTTATCACTTTCACTTTTCACCCATTGTTGCTAAGATCACCAATGGCTGAACTTCTATTTATAGCAGTGCTATTTTTAGCATCTTCTATTTTTAGTATTTCTTGTTGCACACTTTTCAACACTTTCCTCCTATTTGAAAAATTGCTCACCACAAAGAAGGCACCGCGCTAGGTCCTGCTTGTGCCTCCGGTATTAATGGCATCAGTCCTCCTCCTGTGAGGTAGTTCGTGAACACTAGGCAGCAGTCCTTGTCATGACCCTGACCCTTACATTTAATGCACCATACCTCTTCGCACACTTCTGGTCGGGCTCTCATGTCCTGTTTCAAACTCTACATCTCAAGGCATAATTTTTTCAACTGCACGTGGATCTACTGAACTCCCAAGTTAGGATCCTGTATCGAGGTCTCATGCAGCCTCATCGTGATCTCCAAGGCCTCTTCCTGAGTCATTAACCTCTGTTGCGATAACGCATTCCTAAAATGCAGTGTTAGCAATGCTATAAACCATTCACAGTTTTGTCAATCTGTCAAAGTCATATTAGCTTCGCGAATTGTAAACTTCAGTCTCTGATCCAAATCCCATGGAGTCTCACCTGGTAGAATTATGATCTCTTTGAATCCAATGATTGACTGCGCCTCTGACTTCAGCCTGATAAATTCTCTGTTCAGCGCAATTTGGATATCTACGATCCTCGCATTCAGATTTTCATTAGAATGCTTAATATACCAGGTCAACACGTGATCCTGTAGAGTGCTGACCAATGTTGATTTCTTTATATTATCTTCTGTAACTCTCTGCGCTTCCCATACGGCTCTTATCACGAACCAAAAATGGTCTAGATCTTCATTTCCTACTCCCTTGAGCACAAGAAACTTTATCGCGCTTGCCATATTGACTTGCGGTGGTGGCAGAGGTGGTACGGGAGAAGATGGAGGTGAAGGCGGTGAAGATGGTGGTGGTGTGGGTGGGGGTGGTATGCATAGAATCCTCTACCTTATCAAATTGATCACACTTTGCGGCAAGACCTTCACGAGCTCTTCCTCGTCTCCTTGTGGAGGTGAAATCAAAGGACTATTCTATGGTCCCTTACTTCCTTCGTTTATGTAGGTTTTTCCACTTTGCGTAGCTCCAGACATCAAGGTAATTGCATAACCATCTTTTCAAACAATAACATTTTAATCCAAGTATTCAGAGAATTTACATACTTACCTCGCAGTCCTTTGAGAAAGCGTCACTTTGCCTCACTATAGCTAACTAAAGTATCTACCATGAACTCAGTAACGAATCCTCCTATAATCTGATCAAGCCAGTGATCAACAACACATGCGATCTTATCCTCTGATGCTTCCAATCTGCACACCAACTCTAGGGTCCACCCAATAGGATTGTCGAGTTTCCACCTTCCTTGGCTATCTGCTAGCTTTGCGATCCACTCGTACAACTCAGTAGGGAAAGATGTGAAGAAAATTTCGTGGATCTCTGTGTATAGGAAGCAGTCTAACCACTCTTCCTTTGATAATCGCAGATTCCTGTTCTCCTACGCCGTGAACTCATGAATTCTCCTATCCAACCAACCTTCAATTTCCTTCTTAGTTGGATTCCAATGATACGACATCAGACATCTCTATGCAGATTCCGGTCTTGGCAACAAAACCATTTTTTGGCTTGAGGGGGCCTGACCCAGGTTCACAGTTATTTAGCCAAACAAATCCTTGTACTACTGGCCCTTTCGGCAACATCCCACGGAGTGCAGACTGAGGTCTCACCTGAAGCAGTATGGGGGGGTGCTGGAACCAAGTTCCTGCACCCTTGAGATGTTTGAGGAGTCGGCTTAGTCCAACTAGGAATGTCTTCGCGCAGGTCACTTCATGCACTTCCCTGACTTGCGAGGCCTTCACGATTTGTTATAATCACCTTTGCACAACCCTAACTAGGGGATGAGGTGCTTCTACACTGCTAAAGCAGTGATCTGTGCTCTTTCCCTAAGTTACACTATGGATCTTACTTATCTTGTTATAATTGTTAGTTAACTTTACATAAACATATACTTATCTTATATTTGCTTATTCAAAATATTCATATAAGTTCGCGCAACAAATAAACAGTAAACATGCAATTGATACCCAATATCCTTCAATGCGTAAAATAGGAAAAAGACACAGAAATAATGTAAAACTTCTCTTTATTAATGCTTCAATCAGTTACAAACTCAACCTACCTTGCACACTCAACTGCAGGGGTCCGCGCACTTAGTTGCAGACTACTAGGCCTCTACGCACTCAGCTGCAGATATTTCTCCTACTCTATGACCCAAATACACGACTTGACGCTTCAACTAAGACTCAATTCATCATCATTAGATCTTACAGACTTCTTAGATGTCTCTTTACAACTTAGAGCCTCGCTCTATTTATCAAGCCAACATTACATTACAAAAGTAAAGGCGGACAAACCTATGACTCAATTACAACTTCACGCTTCGTGCCCACAATCGTGGAGTATTTACATCAAAATTAGTCAAAACTTGGGCTTTAAGCCCCAAAACTTGTCTTAGGGGATCCTGCGCCCAATAGGGTAATTGACAAAATAAGTAAACAGAAGTGTTGTCATTCTGACAATTTCAATCTGACGTTAAGCATCAGATAGTCAACAGATAAGAGTTTTGTCCTACTGGAGTGTCAAGGTAGAAATGCTTATGTTTGTTAATTCATTTGTTGAGTATTTGACGAGTACTCCTACCAACAGTTTTCGAATATTCAACGAAAAACCTATGCTGTCGAATATTCAATGGTGGTATGTGTTAAAAAAAATATAATACACATAGACGGTAAGTGTTCACAGTGGATTTTCTCCCCACATTCAATTATTGCAGCAAACTTGAGGGTTTCTCAGTGACTCCTCTCCCTACATTCAATTTGGCTTGTACAAGTTTGTTCAAATATGAATCAGACAACAAGTTCTCCCCTTTATTTTCTTGTTTATCACTTCCATTATACACTAGTTTGTGACATTTTTTTAAAGGAAACATGACATTGGTATGGTGACATAGTTGGTATGTAAGTGTCTTCTAGTATAATAACTAGAATCAAGCATCTCATATTCATCATAAATGGACTATATAGATACATACATTACAAGAATTGCTAGATCACATCACAAATAACAAAGTATTGGTGAAAATCCAACATCCAAGCAAAAGCATAAGCAAAATCTAGGTTGGTTTCATCAAATATGTTGTTCATGTGCTAAAAGTGTACTATGAAACATTACAACCATAAATTAAAATCCATAAAAGATCACAATTTTGTTACTATTTGTCCTAACAAAGTATTAAGATTCAAGAAAGAGATGTAATTCAAATGTGGAATATCACTTGTGTATACTAGTGTTCTCCATAGAGACCACAAGTTGGTCATATGACCCCATACGGATTCCATACAAGTGGCCCCTTTAGTGGACAAGTAGCTTTGTCAATAGACGACAACCACAAATAAGCATTATGCTTTTAACAAAGTGAAACAAATTTAGAAATCTTGCAAACATAGGTAGTTCCTTGGTGAATTTCATGAATGGAGGTACTCATTTATCTACTCTAGCTTTATTTTTTTATCACATATCATGGTTAGAAATTCACTTGGCTTCATTGGAATTTTTATTGTTATTCATTCTCAGTATTTTCAGTTTTTTCTGAAGATCCCATTCCAATAGAGTCCTTTATCCTGCTATGATATCAACAAAAAAATGAACTACCACAAATATTATGTCAAGGTAAAGCCTAAAACTAAAATCAATCATGAAAACTAACATAATTTACAAAGACAAACATACTGATTCAATGACTAGAAAAGAAAAATGAACATGACCAACTCTCACAATTTAAATTGTGAAGCTAGAAATTGGAATATGAACAACCCCCAAGGCAAAGTGAGGAAATATTACATGTAAAATATATGCAAAAATAACAAGACTAAGGATGGCCAACTTCTAATCCTAATGCATATCAATAATGATCAAAGAACAATACCTTTTACAATTTCCAAATGCATATCAATAATGATCAAAGAACTAATATTACTTTGGTTTGAATTAAATTATACCATTGAACAATATGGATGATGATATCTTGGTTAGTCTCAAATTCACTAGAAAATTGAACTTTAGCATAACCAAAACCAAATCATGATACTAGAATTTTAACTACTTGCAAGGCCTACTGAAGTAATACAATGTGTAGAATGTGCAACAGAAACAAGACTGAGGGTGGTCAACTTGTAATCCTAATGTGCCCTCTCTAAAATGATGCTCGCTACAATTTACAAATGCACATTAATACCTATACAAGAACTACTATTGAGTAATATTGGACCATATTGACCAAAATGGATGATGTAATCTGGTGCCTCAACTGTACTTGATGTGAATGTGAGGAGAATATGATGAACAAACCATTAAAAAAAATATAATACGCAAGTTTGTTCACTAAATATGGATATATGCATTATATTTATAAAATACAAATTATTATTTTGAAGACTATAAGAATGGCATCACACATAGTATCCTTCATTGTTGATCATAAAGAGTTGAAGTTAGAGGATATTGTGGCTTAAAGAGTTATGGTAATCAACAACAATAAAAAAAGAGTATTTTGTGTGATGGAAAGATACTCTAGAACAGGAGAATGTGTAACAACTCTTTTTCCATAAAATACCATGTATATAAACCTAGTTATGTAAATTATTTATTTGTGAAAATAAATTGATGACGACCCTGAATGGGGGGACATACAAATCCAAAGTTCTATGAGGGAGCTCTTGTGGTGGGTTATTGCATGGAAATTGAATGCTTGTTTCATATTGGTCGGTTTCCCTATGGCGTGTCATGAGAAGGCCCATATAAACCACCCTTAATTGTCATAACTATCTACCTAATGAAGTACCAACCTACACTGACAAGAATTGAAGTCAGAGTGGGCAACCTGAGTGGAGGATGGCATCATACTGCACCCTCTCCTTATGAAATGTGGATAAAGATAAATAAGGAAGTGGACAAAAAAGGCCTTGAATGTGAAGGAAGAAGGATTGAGAAACTCTAGTCTTGTGGAATTGTGGAAAGGAGAATGGTCAAAGTGTGCAGAGAAGGCATAAAGAAATTGGTGCAAAATGTTTACTGTGCAGAGAGTAATTAGACAAGCTGAGTATGAGAACAATTATTTATAATCATGCTTCACACCATGAAATTTTCAATGAGTTTGGGTGAGCACCCAAAAACATGACTTAGAATGTGCGATGAGTGGGTGTGTTAGTTAAAGGCACACCCCAACCAACACTTGAGCGAAGGGTTATGTATATTGCATAGAGGAGATATGTGTCAACCAAAGAATTTTGGTGAGTCAACTTGCAAGGGTGTCGTGTGCCAACCCCATAGGAATTGAAGGGACATGAACCTTTTCTCTCCATACACCCCATATATATAGGCAAGCATGTGGAGAGGAGAAAAAATAAGAACTTTTTGGATCACATCAACTTGCACGATTGGTTCATGGTGAAGGAGGCAAATTGTCTTGTAACAAGTTTAACTTTGTTGTGGGGATAGTTTAGAGTTTTTGGGCATGTAATTAAGGTCACTCTTCAACATGGTTTCATATTGGTTGGAGAAGGGGACCAATAACAAGTTTAAAACATGTGTGTTTTTGGTAGGTCTATGCTACTAAGTGGTGTTGTTTATTGGTGCATGTAGCTAAGTGGAAAATGGATTAGAATATGACCCAAGTTTTGTTTGTAGGTATTGCAGGTAGGGTCGAGTGAGACCCAAGCCCTTGGTATTTTCATTGTTTTGTATCTATATGGAGTTTTAGGTTATGGGATGCTTCATAGAATATGTTTTGAAAAAACCCACATTAAGATTCTAGTAGTGTAGAACACATGGTGGTCAGATGGAGCCACCTAGGATTATCACACCCAAAGTATGATGTGCTACATGAAATGTCAATGGATGTGGCTACTTTTGTGTCACTAATGATGTGGAAAATCCACATAGGATGAATCCAACTAAAGTGTCACATGGAAACATATAGTACTATTGGCACATCAATAGTGATGTGGAATTTTGGATAGGAATTTGTGTCATGGCATGTTGTCATGGTGTGTTGATGTGGCATGCTAACATGTAATTCAAAATTTCATAGTTTTGACTCATTGATTGGAGAAAAGTATAGAAGATATGAGAAGAGTGAGTTGTAATAAAAATAAAACCATGCATCTGGATGGATTCAAAAGTTTTGGAAATCCTAGATCTGAAAAAGTGGAAATTTGGAAGATCAAATATCTATAAATTTTATAAAAGGATTTTACAGAGATTCTATGACATGAATGGACCAAATAGGATGACATTTCTAACTAAAGATGTGGCCTTATGAGGAGGCGACATGTTCATAGGGAATTTGCCACATGTCACCTAACATGGAAATGTATGGTGCTGACACAGGGCCAAAGGGCTGCCATGTGGATCCGAATGAGTTTATAGGAACTTGTCATAACTAACATCAAGATACCAGATACCTTTGATACATTTTACAACACGATTTAACAAATAAAGTGAATACATTATTTGATAATAATATCATTTATTTATGGGGTTTCATATAAAAATCATTTAAATCTAGAATAAAGGCATGATATACATAAGGTAAATATCCCATATGCACACATATTTTATATCTTATATTGTCCTAGATTTTATGTTATATCTGGATTTGGATCTCTTAAGGAATGATTTACGTGAAAACCTCCCCGATTATGATTATTTCCCCTTTTTATCCAATCCACATCTGGTCATATTTTTAAAATAATTCTTCATGTTCTTCATGATGACTGGATACGAGGTACATTTTTAATCATATATTACATTTGGACCTAGGTCAAAACAAAAAAACATTACATCTATTTTAGTCTAGATACCTCTTTGTGCTAGAGCCTATTTTTGGTGTTCATGTTTGCATTGTGACCTTCTTTATTGGAATTTTCTTGAGGATGAACAAAAAATAATAATGATGATGATGAACTAACGTTATATCACAATAATTTCCAATGTAACAATAGAAAAAGAAACCGTAATTCTATTTTCCCTAGTTTTTCTCAACATCTATGGTCTTGGAATATTTTCAATGTATAAATAAAAAAATTAGTTGAAATCAAATGCAATGAAAAACTAAATCATGCACATGATAGCGAAGCGCTTGGTGGGAAAAGTTTGAGCTGTACTTTGATGAGTTTTTTTCCACATATATGACTCCAACCATGGTCAATATTTCAAATCTAGATATGCGAATAAAAGTACCTGCAAAACAAATGAAGGTAGAGAAGTTAGATGTGATAAATAATTAATGAAATAGAAGAAAAATCATACCAATGCCTTATGCCCAATTAATAGAGTAAGAGTTTATCCTACCGCCCTGCATGAAACGTGATAGTTTATGGTATTTCATTCAAATAAAAACACAATTGTCAAAGAAAGACAAATACTACATGAATCTTTTCATGGAAAAGTTTGTTATTTCTTATAAAATTTTATAACTCCCACTTGACCAAGACATACAAGAAAAATATCAAACAAATTTTTTTGTCTCACCTAAACCCTTACCATTTTCAGCTCTTTGCTTCAGATAGTTATTCCACTTCAACATCTGAATTGAAACTAGTTGTCCTACACATATTCATGAGACCAATGAGACAAACTTAGATTAAATTTGACCAAATATTGAAATTAATTGCTTGAATAAATAATAATTAAAAATACTTTCATGCATGAATACCTAAATGAGCTCGTCTTGATTTCGAGAATAAATTGTTGGAATAGTTTAATATTGGAGCAAACCTCCCTCCACTCGATGAAGCAACAACGAAGTCAACATTGACTTTGTTGTATCTCTGTTGGATTGAGGGTGTTTTTCTCCAAGATTATCCAGATCCTAATTTATTATCTACTAAATAGTGCCAACCACATGAAGGTGGAAGTTCTCATTTCCTCTCCCTCTCCCTCAAATCACTCTTAAGTCACCAATAACCAATCTATCTACTATATAGGAAATAGTTGAAAGAAATACATTAAAATACATAAAAAACAAATGGCAAACATTCATTCATTCATAAATCCACAAAATATTTTATTTCAATAAATTGTATCATAGAAAATATGTTTACATAATATGAAACAACGACATGTACATAAAGAGAGATATAGAAATTATTCATTAACGTATAGCATTCATTTATTAATCACAAATAAAAAATACTTAATCTCATTTTTCATAAAAAAAAAATGTTTTCATAATATAGTACATTGTGTTTCTAATGATATAACTATTACAATCATTTTTTTTTTCTTTTTATTACATGGTCGAGGCTACTGCAAGAGCGGTGGATCATTAGTTGTAATAAAAAAATGTTAAATTGATATTTTTTGTTATTATTTATTGATAAAAATATCATTTGAGTTTTCTTTACCTCGTGCACTAGTTGACACTATAATTTAAAAAAGGAAAAAATTACCATAATACCAAAAACATAATAGTGTAATTTTGTAGATACTTCTCATACGGAGTTGATACCGGTCAAGACAACCAATATTGCCTCCCATCTTCATTAGTAGCATGTACGGCATCGATGCAGGAGTATTTTTGGAATTCATAGGTGACCCAAACACTACTGGTGAAGATGGGAGGTAATATTGGCTCTCTTGATCAATATTGATGCTTTATTTGAGAAGTATCTGTAGAATTGTACTTTTACATTTTGATATTGTTGTAATTTTTTCCTTTTCTTAAGTTTTGAAGATTAATTCTAGGTTTTGTTAATGTTTTTCATTTTGTTTTTAAACATGAATCACTAATGGATTATGGAGACGCTAAAATGGATGAACATTGTATTTTCCAAGAAGAGGATAACAATGGAAATATGGAGATTCTAATATGGACAATATGAATACCTGAATCAGATCCTCTTGGTTTCGAGAATAAATTGTTGGAGTAGTTTAATCTTGGTCGAACAAACCTCTCTCCACTCGACGAAGCAACAACGAAGTCAACATTGACTTTGTTGTTGCTCTATTGGATTGAGGGTGTTTTTCTCCAAAATTATCAAAATCCTTATTTATGCTCTACTCAATAGGGCCAACCATGTGAAGGTAGAAGCTCTCATGGAACCTTCCCCCCTCCCCGCCCCTCACATTACTCTCAATTCCCCAGTACCCAATCTATATACTATATAGAAAATAGTTGAAAGCAAGACATTAATATACATAAAAAAACAAATAACAAACATTTATTCATTTGTAAATCCACAAAATATTTCATCTCAGTAATTTTTATCATAAAAATATGTTTACATAATATGAAACAACGTAATACACATAAAGAGACATATATCAATTATTCATTAACATATAACTTTGATTCATAAATCCACAAAAGGTTTCATCTCAATAAATTTTATGATAAAAAATACGTTTACATAATATGAAAAAACATCATGTACATAAAGAGACATATAGAAATTATTCATTAACATATAAATTCATTCATTCATTCATTCGTAAATCCACAAAATATTTCATCCCAATAAATTTTATCATAAAAATATGTTTACATAATATGAAACAATGTTATGTACATAAAGAGACATATAGAAATTATTCATTAACATATAAAAGTCATTCATTAATCATAAACACAAAATACTTAGGGGTTTATGGGAACAGATAAGAGGGGTTTGTATAAAATATTTGGGGAAGAGTGTAGCCGATGATGTTTTCAAATGCTTAAGATGAGAAATTTAATAGCATTGGAAAATTAATAATTGCACATTTACCCTTCAATATATTAGGTCTCATCCAAACGATATGCAAAATCATTGTTTTTGAAACTAGGCATCTTAATTGTTGCACCATTTCAAAAATCCAAAAACAAATATTGATCATGATTAAACACTGGAATTCACTTTCTGAACATGGTATTTGAATTAAGTTTGAAATAACATTGTTGAAAGACCAGACCTAGTCTGAAAACTACAATCACCACACTTGAATAAGACAAAGGAGTCTTGCACATACACATGTAAGATCCAAAGTATGAATAGGACTATAGAATCCGAGACCTATGTTTGATGCATAGATCTTAATGATTAATATTGGATAAATATTGGCATGTGTATGTGTGTGTGTTTTTTTATGAGCATCAGACATATAATATCGATCAACTAAGAAAATAAAGAATATGAATAGCCTACATGAGCCCATACCTATGAAACAATGTTTGCAATATCTTCTGAATATGGATTGAAAAGAATAAACTATCTTCAGTAAACTAATACTAATTAACCTAGGCTTCTTGTACCACTTGAAGTTAGAGAGCCATGTAAATAGTGGAAGGCTATAAGTCTTATAAATTTCTAGAATTTGAATAGAACCTGTAATGTTCCTTTTTTGGTATTCCTCGTGACATGGTTAGGATGAACTTTTAGGGCTGGGGCAAAGAGGTCACAAGTGCAGGTTTACTTTATCAACGGTCCCAGAGGCTTCAAAAGGTGTTTCATGGGGTTGTGAGGAGTTTTTATGAGGTCAAATGGCATTCGTTTGGTATATTCCATCGTCTGCACAATTTGTCTTTTGTTACGTTGCATTCTGACAACTTTCCAAAAACTGACTTATTAATGGGCCTGACTCCATTAATTTCGCTTAAGGTGGAATTTCGGGAGAAATACTTGGCACAACACCTTAGTATAATAGCTCATTCGAACCGGAACAAGAATATCAATAGGATGGGATAGATAAAAGTGAATTTAGTAGGCTTGAGAAAACATGGTGACCAATTTACCATTTTCCCACATTAAAAAGAATATTTTAATTAAGGGAAATGTGCTCAACGATTAAAATAATAATAAAACATGGGCTTCTAGAGGGGTCCATCAGATCTATAGAAAGATGAGGAGGAGGCCATTCGAGAACATCTTGGATTTGATATTTCTTTTGTATGAGAGGTTGGGAACCCGATTCTTTTAGGCGAGTACCCATCTCCCCTTGGTGGGTACTCCCCTTGGTGAATTCATCCAGAATTCACAAGAGAGCTTAGCATTGGCATTTCAGTTCTCCCCTTGGTGAATTCATTCAAAATTCACAAGAGAGCTTAGCATTGGCAGTTCAGTTCAGTTTTGGTGGAGGGTCCATGCAGCATTGGAGAGATCGGGTCCATGCAGCATTGGAGCATATCCTTGAGGCAAGTTCTATCTGAGCTCTCTCAACTATTTTGTTATTTCAATATGTAAAACTCCAGTTATACATTATAATAAACGCTGAGATTATTTTTGCTCATTGTATGATTGAATTGCATGCATTCTCTTATTTTATTTTACATGGAAATCTTTTGTAAATGGAATGGTAATTTTATGAAGAAATTTCGATTGAATTAGTTTTCTACAAAATCTACAAAATATCCTGAAAGGGATATTACAGTGGTTTCAAAATTGTGCAATCTTTCCAGCTTGAGAGTTTACAACGGTATTTTTTCCCAGTGCTGAAGCAAAAGTTTTTGGCGGGATGTATTGAACCATATTGTTCTTTTCTGGCATTAGTTCGAACTAATGTTCAGGGTTTTCCTCAAGTTTTGGAAGTCTAGCAGGAGGACAAGGTTATCTGAACTTTCCTTCCGCAAGCAGGAAAAGATCATACACCTCTGTGGAAAGGATCTTGCTAGATCTTGTCTTATTAGCAGGACGAGATTCTCGTCAATATTACAAGGATCAACCTCAGTATATTTACAAGCCAGGAGCACAATTTCATTTGGGTCCGAGCCATAAGCAAATTTTCGTTGGAGCCGTCAAATTAGGGGCCAAAGTTTTATTATTTTGGCCGAAGTATAAAAGGGGCAGATTTTAATTGTTCGAGTGAATTTTATGACCTGTGAACATTATTATTCGGCTGCAAGGCATATTTCTGAAACTATAGGAGGGGTGTATTCGAGAATCGATAGCAAGCCGATTTGACTATCCGAGCAGTTGTGGTCATTGTGGGAAGGGAAGCACTGGAAATTGCGAAGCTGTCATGGTAATTAAGTTACCTGAACATGTATCGAAATTATGCAACAGTGGCAGGAATTCAAAAGGTTCGACCTGGGCATTGTGATTGCATGGTCACATAAGACCACTGTAATCGACAACGTAATTCTCAGTCAGCGGGGTTCATTGCCAGTGGGGCCCATTTGTGTACACCACAAATCTTTGACTGGACAATTTCAGTCCAACTCAATGATCATTACGTTCCTGCTGTGCGAATGGGGAATCCTCAATCAACCGTCGTTCTCACCGCGTGAACACCTATGCGCATCAGGGAGCCAGCTCTGAAGTAGGTTAGCACACGGAGTGGGCCACGACTGGAAATCTCGAGCAGCTAAACAGAGGGATACACCAGTGCGCATAAGCATCTCCAATACACGTGAGGATCAGATCATCTTGTAGATGCACGAGCTGATCCATATCATGACGAGGGGAGGTTGAGGATCATAGTTCGAGGGAAATTTGGCTGACGTAAACTAATTGGATGACCCACATAACACATTTAGAAATCCAATGTATCCAAATATTTGATCGGTACGATGCCATTCGAAGCATGAAGAACTATGCACGAGAATATTAAAATTGTGATTGGAGCATATATTTCTCGCTAACGTCAGACATCCGATTAGATCATTCTTCTGCTACATGAACTTGTGAATGTCCAGCAGAAGCGAGTAACCCAGGTTGGATCAACCGTCAACTATCTAGACTGTGTTGTCTATTGCATGCAGAGGTTTGGTGGTGAAAGGAGTTTTACAGTAGTCTACAGGAAGGCCGAATATGGTGTCACTGATCATATTTTTCAGGATTGATGACCCATGTGACTGTGTCATCCATGCTGACGAGCTTCTCAACATTTAATTCATCTATAGAAAAACAACAAATTCTTCAGGATTAACGTACTATCATTTGATCACAGGAGCCAAGTTCACATTAGTGAATTGTGTCCATTTCTGACGCGAGCGTGGATTGGTGATGCAAAATTTTGTCACCATTTATGGAGGGCCAAATTTAATTCTCAGCAAAGGGGGTCGAGTGTCCCAATCCATAGTGGTCTGCACCTTTTCTTGTGGCTGGCTGAAGGTCGATTTGGGGTGTGGAAGATGTGTTTCCAGGCAGGTGGACCGTGTGCTTTATCCCCTTTGTTGATGGAGTGTAAATCTAATAAAGTATTTATGGGCACTCCATTGGACATTCCAGCTAAGTCTGCGGGCAAGTCCAGGTTCCTTCTTAGGACATTTACATTATCTGATTGTGCATCTTCCTGCATGTACTATGTATCAATTATTTGTGAAAGATGATAGGATATTTACTTGTGCACTATATAAATATGCTAAAAAAATCAACAAAAAAACCATATCCACAACATTGAGACTCACACAAGTTTGAAGAACTCTCACTAAAGATACCCACTGAAAATTCATAAATTAGTGGCCTCATTATCACAAATATTCTTGTCATCATTGAGCCAAAACATGGATAAAAAATTTATAAACTCCCTTAATAAACTAGAAGCAACAATCAACAAATCCCTTTCCAAGGGGATACTTTCTATGCTAAAGCAAGAACAACCATAAAAAGAACATGAGTTGGGATCCAAAATTAATGCACTTGGAATAGATCTAAAGTGCATGGGCATTACAACAAAAGCCCTTCACAAATTGGAAAGATTTGCCTCACTCCTGTCCAAGGTGACTCAATCAGATGGGAAGAACTTGATTTGGGCTCTAAAACCAACCATACTTGCTCTCATACAACACAAATTTTTGGAGCATCCTTGTATAGGAATCAAACTTCTAGTTGCCTCTTGTCTCAGTGGTATCATGATGTTTAATGCACCTATACCCCCTTACAATGATGGCATTATGAGGAGATTCTTTAGACTAATAGTGGATACCTTTCATGGTTTGGATAATAATGAGGGCCCTACCTTTGGGAAGAGGCTAGAGATTCTAGAAGTCATGGAGTTGGTTAGATCTTATGACCTCGTGTTTGAGTTGGAGTGTGATGACTTGATCCTACAGATGTTCCAATGCTTCTTTAGCATTAGGAAACATCATTCTGACATGGCCATAACACACATGTAGTCCATTTTGTCCTCATGTATGGGAGGTCATGATGACATCTTCCGGAGGTTCCAATGTAAATTATTGGCCATTTAGAAGAGGGAATAGTTGGTTTCATCTGTTTCTTATGGACTAGTTGAAAGGTTGGTTGAGCAGAACATTGGTTTGTTCGGGAAATGGTTGACCCAAGAGGAGTTGCAAAGGATTTATGGTGACCAACCATGTAGAAGGAATGAGCCAAGGAGGATGATCCAGGTGGAGATTGGTGGCCACCCACCAATCCCACTTGGAGCCCCACAATTATCTCTTTCAGTTTTTCAGTTTTCGTAATTGTAACACAATTTATTATTTTTAGCAGTTTTTCAAGTCCTAAACTTCCGAAGCCGTTTTGAGGCCTTAAATGACATTTTTTGGGAAATCTAAGAGCACCATGGGTCAATGGGCCAATGTCGCTCTTTTCAAAGTTATAGTTCTCGGATAGATCTTTCTAACGAGCTATTGTACACGTCAAATGGAGATCGAGTGCCAAAGTTATGACCCCGGGAAGTTGATGTACCAATTTACCCAAAACGGGGCCCATAGTTTGGCGTTTCATCTTCTAGGGTTAGGTTTTTGGATGTTTAGGGTTTTCCATTGTTTCTCAACAATAAATAGGCCTTCGAGCCTCATTGTAACACAGTTCAGAGGCATGTAGATGCCACATCTCTTCTCAGAGATAAGCTACCATCGCCCTAGCTAGTTTATTTCCATTTTTATTTGTAAGCATATTTTAGTATCTTACATGAATGAAATGAAGTATTATTTCTGCTGCATCTTTGTGTTTATGGTTATCTGTGTAATTTGTTACGTTCCTGTTTAAATCTGGATCATAGGAGGGGTCTTTGTTTCATCTGCAAGGAACCTTGGGGAATTGACCACTCATGCTTGAGTGATGTGGAGGAGATGATAGGGGTAGAGCGGGAGTAGATCCCTTCTAACTTTCAGGGTGAAGCTTTTTGTTTTATGGTTGAGTCCATGAGTTCATATGAGGATACCCCTGAGGAGCATAAGCGGTCATGTGGGTATGTTGGCAGTGACCCAGGTATGCATTCATGTGAGATGGAATATGATGAGCAACATATTGTCCAGGGGGCAGACTTTCCAGGTGAGCGACTGACAATTCAACATGGAGAGCACATAGAGGAGAAAGAGTCAGCCGAGGGGGGCAATATGCATAGTGTGGAAAGCCAGTTGGGGGTTCTTGTTGGGCCCATGATAGAGGATGATAAACATCGATATCTTGCACCAACTATTGATGAGGAGTAGATGGATGCATAGATAGCCAACAGGGTTGTAGTACTTGCATACACTTGTCATCAGGAGAATCCTAGAGACTGACAAGTTAGTTTGGCAGGGGATTGGTAGACTGGAGGAGCATGGAGTTTCGAGCCAAATGAGGGTGGAACTTTTTGATATGGTGGTGCATCCATATTTGGGCTAACCCATTGATGAGGTGCAGGTGCTTGCACATGTAGTTGATAGAGCTATAGTACTTTCAGGGATAAACCCTCTCCAAGAGTACATGGACAAGGATTGCATCACAGTTTGGCCACTTGTACCGATTATAGGGTTTTCTCGATGGATATTGTTGACTGTCCAGGTAGAGTTGCGTGAGTGGGGCACCATGCAACATAAGGGACTTATCACATATGTAGGTGCCTATGCATCTGATTCGTCCCACAGGATGGATTGGTGAGAGATCATGAGTTGGTATCCTATTGATGGTGTGATATCCTCAGTCAGTGGCGTAGTAGAGTAGGGACCCCCAGACATGTTAGAGACTACATACTGCAGTTGGCAGTGTGATACACGTCGAAAAATCTTCAACATTCCATCCTGGCATCAAGAGAGAAACATTAGCATTGGATTGAGTCAGGGGTTGGATTGGAGAGAGGTGATGAGTTGGTATGCAGTCGGTGGGGAAACATTCACAGCCAGAGCTATAGCACCACAAGAGCCGTGGAACATTGATACTTGTTTTGGGTGGCATTGGGATTCAAGAGGATTTGTTAATGACAGGTTTAGTCAAAGATTGGCATGGGATCCAGGCATTGAGGGGTCCATTCATGGTGGGTTGACACAGACGCAGAGCATCACCTAGTGGTTCGTCTGGGATCCGAGAATTGGTTCTCAGTTACGTTGGGCCACCCGACTAGTAGACATGTTTGGATTGCTTGAGGGAAAGAAATCTTGGGGTGGGAGGACTTGTAATGTTCATTTCTTGGTATTTCTCATGGCATGGTTAGGATGGACTTTCAAGGTTGGGGTAGAGAGGTCACAGGTGCAGGTTTACTTCATCAGTGAGCCAAGAGGCTTCAAGAGGTGTTTCATGGGGTTTTGAGGAGTTTTTATGAGGTTTGATGGCATTCGCTTGGTACATTCCATCATCCGCACAATTTGTCTTTTGTTCCATTGCATTTTGACAACTTTCAAAACACTGAGTTATTAATGGGCCTAGCTCCATTAATTTCTCTTAAGGTGGAATTTCGAGAGGAATACTTGGCATAACACCTTAGTATAAATTCTCATTGGAATCAAAATGAGAATAGCTATAGGATGGGATGGCTAGAAGTGATTTTCGGTGGCTTGAAGAAGCATCATGGCTAGTTTACCATTTTCCCACATTAAAAAGAATATTTTAATTAAGGGAAATGTGCTCAATGATTAAAATCATAATAAAATAGGAGCTTCTAGAGGGGTCCATCATATCTATAAAAAGAGGAGGAGGAGGCCATTAGAGGACACCTTTGATTTGATATTTCTTTGTGTATGAGAGGTTGGGAATTCGATTCTCTACTTCCTTGGTAGCCCCAGGATGGAAACCCTCGGGTGATTTAGTGAGATTGGGCGAGTACCCATCTCCCCTTGGTGAATTCATCCAGAATTCACATGAGAGCTTAGCATTGGCAGTTCAGTTCAGTTTTGGTGGAGGGCCCATGCAGCATTGGAGAAAATCCTTGAGGCCAGTTCTATCTCAGCTATCTCAACTATTTTGTTATTTCAATATGTAAAATCCCAGTTATATATTATAATAAAAGCTGAGATTATTTCTACTCATTATATGATTGAATTGCACACATTCTTTTATTTTATTTTACATGGAAATCTTTTGTAAATCGAATGGTAATTTTATGAAGAAATTTCGGTTGAATTATTTTTCTGCAAAATCTACAAAACATCCTGAAAGGGATATTACAGAACCTGAGAGCAATATTACGAAATTCAATTATTATTGGGATAAAGCACGAGACAAGTTGATACGCCATCCCATGAAGCATCAAGATTAGTCTCAATATAGACTAGTCGACACTGTTGGAATGGATGCTATATTAATTTCTATTATATTTATTGTAACTAAGCTATATATTGGTTGCATTTTCTAATCTATATTAGTCTAACAAAATTCTAACATATATTAGTTGTCAATTCACAATAGTTTGTGAGTATTATGACAATTTAAGTACACATGAGTGTAATGTCCATGATGGGATGTATGAATTGTCCTCCGCACATTGCCCATCAATGATTACAACTTTGAATGGGCTAGCACTGGTATGTCAACATGATCTCAAAATGACCCGACATATGAAAGTTTACCATGTCTGTAATCATCACTTCACACTGTCTCATAGATGACCCCATATATAGATTATATGCATGAAATTTTGGTAGACCATCCCCTCTACCTAGCCTATGATTGATTGTGAGAACATGTGAACAAAGTACAATTTATAAGTAGGGTATCTTGTCAACAAAGATATGTCAATTTCCCTTTATTCAGTTGTTGTCACAATCAATCATAGGATAGGTAGAGGGGATAGCCTTCCATAAATACATGCTTATAATCTTAGAAAGGGACATCCATGAGATAGTATGGAGTGATAATGAAAAACATGGTAAATTTCCATTTGCCGGGTCATTTTGAGATGATGATGATAGACTAGTGCTAACCCATTCAAGGTTATTATAATCTTTGACAGAAAAATTGGGGACGAATATTCATACATCCCACCATGGAAATTACACACATATGGACTTAAATTGTCATCGTAATCACAAATTGTTGTGATTAGGCATTGAAGCAGGAGTAGATAGCACCTAAATTAAGAGTGTGGTAATGTATGGTGGAGTGGGTTAGGTATAAAAATTAGTATATGGTTGACTTATCATGGACACATATTGTGTAAAGGATTAGTTTAACACAATAATATGATTATAGACTCTTGTTGTTCGTAACAAAGTTAATTGACTTACACCAAAAATTTATCAAATATATGGTATTCTACACCCTCCTTGTACCACAAAAAATATGTTAACACAATAAGAAACAAAACCGTTCTAATTTTCTGCAATGTAAAAATCACAACTTTTTATTAAGATAGTCTAAAGTTACAAGTGCACATGCCATGAGGCATTCAACCTCTCAGTAAAAAATGTGGTACTAAAAAAAACAAGCTCTAAATCAACAAGTTCAATCATTTTTTATCAACTTTCTTTCTCCTTTTTAACATATAATTAGCCATGATGTCTTGATCTTTCCCCCTTCAGTTGTTGTTGTCTCTGGTGTAGTATGTATTGTTGTTGACCTAGTCATATGACTATGCTACTACAAGTGGGGTTGAGCATAAAATTTAATAAGAAAAAAATATTAAATTCACATTTGTAGTTATTATTATTAAAATGTTTTATTAATAAAAAGAGTAGTATAGTGTTATTTACCTGCTTCAATAGTGAAGAGAAGCATAATACTTTCAGATGTGGCCATATATTCCTCCTCTTCTATGGCCACATCCTATACATGATCTGGTGTAGAAACAAGAAAAGTTATAATTAATACACCATTTGCATTTAAATATTTTTAATTGTATTCCATACTATTTTGTTTTTATAATGCATGAAATACCTCCAATATCGAGTTGAACATCAATCTCAAGATCAGGGACTCCACTGTCAATAGTCTCATGTGTTGTATGTACATTGCTTACCTTCTTTTTACAATCAAGCACATTATTTTATGGCCAAAAATAATAATCAATATATTGTATAAGTAATGATTTATAAATTCTATTCATTGCTTTTATTTTCCTGAGTGTTATGTTCGATGCTCGAAGACTTTGAAGACGCCAAGCTTGTCATCCATTCAACCACGACTTGATAGTCGTACTTGAAAGAAAACTTTAGGTCTTCCTTTGTGGGAGCCTCTTTGAATTGTGTCCCCTGCAATTTTGCATTAGAACATGAATTTTTATTCTTCTATGATATTAAATTAAAATTGTTAACAATTTATAATTTGGATGCAAATTATTTTTTTGTATACTTATAATTTTTGTGGCCAGTTTCGAGTAACCACTCGATCCAAGATGATACTACCCATGTTTAGCTATTCTAGCCTATGTGGCTTTGGAAGTATATGGGATCCTATATTTAAAACATTGAAAAACTTAATTATATGTCACAATGATGATAAAGCATCATAATTACATTATTAAACATGCCTCATACCTTCTTGGTCCAGATGGAGTCTTCCATGATTTTCGAAGTAACTTCTTGTGTGGATATTCCACGAGCGCTCTCCACTTCATATCTGGAATCGATGGAGGGTGCTCATGCGACTTGACCCTTTCCAATTGAGACTTATATTGGTCCCACAAATATTTTAAATGTAGGTCCGCCTTTGAGGTAACTCTAGATTTGTTGAAGGTACCATCACTGAATAGGTGAAAAATCTTGTTAATAACTTCCTATTTTAACTTGGAACTTTGGGATTTCCAAATTGTACGAATGGCCATCCCAAATATTTCCAAGATTATGTCATACAAATGCTTATAAAATACATCATTTCCTACAAAACGATATTATCATTAGTATAAATTAATCACAAACTATACATTAATTTCATTTAGGTTGTACTTAATATTTAAAACACTTCTTAAATACCTGGAAGTTTGTATATTTTCAAAGGGACATTTTCATCATCTACCAAAAATGTGATTGATAATGATCTCATGCTAGTAACATAGGAAGACCTAGGAAAGCTCATTTCAAATTGTGGAATTGTATCATGCTCTGCATCCATAACATCATGTGTAGATCCTGACATCGTTGTTCAGGGGGTGCAAATACTTTGTGGGTGGTTGAGCAGTTGTATTGGTCTCAATGACCAGTGAATCACTCATAGGTGGAGCATTAGCACTACTACCAACGTCGACCCGGACCATAATCATAGCATGAGGGTCGAACTCTGCCAAAAATGCCTGTAAAATAAAGATTTTTTGTTATTATAAAGGATGAGATAACTAAATCTTAAACAAATAATTGGGATTATCAAATAAATTGCTCACCCCATACCGATGAACTTTTTGTAGTAAGGTTTTGATTTCTCCTTTCATCTCATCTATCTGAGTCTCAATCAGAACTAAAGAATTAAGTTTCATGGTTTCTTTGAATTTAATCTTCCTTATTGCTTGCATTGAATCGACAAACATAAAAATTGCATCAACAATAACCTCTTCCTCATGAGCATTTATGGAATTCTCTAAGGCTGGTGCCTTCCCCTTATTACCTTGTTTATCAACTATGTGTAATTTGCAATTCATCCACAATTAGTCATCATTATATTAATAAGAAAACCACTATTGACATATGTATAAATTTGTATAGAAACTTCACGTAGTAAATGAAAATCATAACATAAAATAGACATTACTTACAATTTGGGTAAAATTGAATACGTACCACCCACATAATAGAAATATTTGTATTTATTCTATTCAAATTGTAATTAATGAGTAACTCTTCCCCTACATCTATTGATTTAGTGGCACATACGAATACACAATTTCCTTCACGTCTCTCGAATATGCAGTTGGGTTGCTTATTTGTGGTGATGGCTCCTGTACTATTTATAAACCATACAATATTCCCTGTTGCTTTTGGCCTTCCATTAATATACATAGTTGCGCCTTTATTTTCATCATGGTCTTTTAGTTTTATATAATTTGCGGCCACTCCATATCTTCACATACTTTTGGTATATTGGACTAGTCATACCCAATCATTGTAGTTGTAACAAGGTCTGACATACTCCATCAATTCAGTTAATCCTTCATAACATACCATTATACCATCCATGGAAAACATCCCCAAAACATCTAATGACAATGGGGAAATGTGATATATCCTTTCATTGACAGAAAAATCAATGTTTATTTCAGGAAGATCCTTGGGTACCCATTGTTTCACTAGATGTTTGTACCTCAATGGCACGTTGAGGTAAAAACATGACACCCTTTTAGCGAGAAAAAATTTCATGCGTCTATGGAATTTTATTCTAATATTTTCACCTCCAGTTGATCTTTGCCTGCTAGACGATGTAGTAGATGTTTGGTCAATTTCTTCTATCCTACCTGAAACTCCATCACCTAATGAAGATAGATATGATAAATGCCAGTTTAGTTGAATGTCCTATAACACTCCATGAAATGAGAGAAACTGTTAGCGAGTGTCATAAGGGATGTTGAGAAACATCTTGACGAAACCACAAAAACATTATATTAGTACAAGTTATAAGGAAGTTCTAAATGAAAATGGTAGTATTTTTTGTGACCCCAACCACTTATTAGATACAACATGATTAAAGTATTGGGGAGGAAGAGGTTAACGGTGTTGAAGAATGTAACTAGTGTCGGTCTTCAAAATTGTATTTGTGAAAAGAAAGAAAAATAATTTTACTATAAGAGAAATTTGACTTATTAATGCATGGGTTTCATTCTTGGGTCACTGGTCAATAGGTAAAGGCCTCCATTGTGGGCTTCTAGGATTATATATTGAGTCATTGTCATTATTATTATATGATATACCCTTCTTGGGACTTTGTGTTGAGAAAGAAAATTATTTTATCCTCCTCCACCAAGTCAACTTCCTAATCCTTCAATTCAACCTTAATCTTAACTAACTTTGTTTCCAAGAAATAATGAGAATATCAACATTTGGCATGATAGTATCATGGGGATACCTCCTTTATCTCAACATTAAAACCTTGTTACCCTTAAAAAATTATGGAACAACATGGTTCGTCATATCTTTTATTTCTCTTTACAGATATAAAGAGGAAAGACTGGGATTTCAAATTCTATCATCTGATCTATTTGTTGCAGGTGGATCCAAGCCATATTTTAAGAAAATCAATTAATTTTTAGCCATTTCCTCCTTCACAAAAATGGCTAGGGTTTGAAGTATCAACCATGTTCTAGAATGAGATTCTATTGAGACCCATCTAATGTTTTGTTTGGATTCTGGGACTAAGATTGAATCAAAATATTCTTTGAGGAGGGCCATTAACCACAAGTTATTCTCTACATACCAATTATCACCTATAATATAGGGTCTAATTTCATATCCTATGGATTTAATACCTACATTATTCCAAATTTCAAGTAGGATATTAGGCAATTTTACCCAAATCAAAACATTATATGATATATACGTATCCATACATAAAAAAATGGTGCCATAGTATAATCCCAAGAAAACAATGATTCATTAACCAAGTTTGGGCCAATATATTCCATGCACCCTCCTCATACCAAAGGATAAAACCATTCGATCCCCTCAACATGAAATCACTAATGGAACTGTACATGAGAAAAGGAAACCCAAATTATTGCATACACAAAGAAAAATGACCTATATTAACACATCAATTGAAGAACTTACTAACTAATGTTTTGTTGAGAAATTCCTCAACTTGATAAAGATAAATGTCCTTTCCTACCACAAGAGAAATACTATTCCCATGGGATTTGACGAGCCTTGTCATATACCAATGACTATTGTGGCTTGGTTTTGGAACAGGTAATGAACCTCTATGCTCCTCAACCCTTAATACCACTCCAATGAAGGGAAAGGATGAAGAGTGCCAAATGTAGAGTTTGACCCAACTTCCATTGACATAGTGCTACATATCATGTTATGGACACCCATACCCACAAAAACATCCACATTAAGTTCCACATGAGAGGTCTCATGCCTAATATTAATCTCAAATGATGGTGGATGTAGACTTCCAAATCCATGAGTGGAAATGTTAGGAATTGTCAATGGATACTTACTCGTATTCAGTCTTCATAATTGTCTATGTACCATGACTTTATGTAATCAATGTACTTGTCAAAAGAAAAATAAAAGAAATTTGTAATTTTGCAAAAGAAAACTATTTATTCAAGAATGGGTTTCTTTCCCATTGATTATTTTATCTTAGGTTTAGCACCTCTTTGTGTGCTCTAGGGTTGTGACAAGATCAAATTCAAGGTCATGATGTAAAGTCCCATAAAAGTCTCTTGAATCGGTGTAAAAGAAACATTTTAAATGTAAAAATGCGATCTAGAATCTACCTTCTTAGGGGTCGGCCAACCCATCAAGTCAGCCCCATAGGAGGCCCTTGGACCTCACCAAAAGACTATATAAAAGAGAGGTATTCAACCTCATTGGAGATAGATAAGAAATTCACACTCTTAAATAAGTTTGAGAAAAATTCAGAGCTAGAAAGAAGAGAAGGATAGTGAGGAAATGAACAAAAATATGTTTGTTTGACTTGGGCATTTATTCTTTGTTTGGAAAGCTCACATACTTAGGAAGGCATCTATCTCTGTTAAAATTTCGAGACAACGAAGAGCATTAGATCAAGTTAGTGAAAGAATCATTGTTGTTTGGGTGGATGGCCTATCACTTGGTGGGTTTTTTTGATCAAAGGTCTTGGAAGTATTCCTTGAATTTCTAAAAGAAGAGAGGTTTCTAGGTTTTCCCCTATGCATGGGTTTTTCCGTGGCTTGGAGCCTATTTCTGGTGTTCTTGTTTGCATTGTGATTTTCTTTATTTCCATTTTATTAATGATAAACACATCATAATAATAATGATAATGGATTGGCACTGCATGATTACAACATTATGTGAAATTATATAGAAAGAACAATAATAATACAATAGAAATAAAAGCAACATAAGAAGAAAAGCATTCATAGATAGAGACACATGTTACAAATTTACATTGGCCATAGAAACACTTAAACCACTAACATATCTAAACTGTCATTAGTGTAATATCATCAGCTCTATCGCCAATATTGTCACTAAGGTTTTAGGTTTTAGAAATGATAGCATGGATACCTTTTCTACATGGTGCCATACTACTATGTTGCATACTATTACACAGTAGGTTGTCACGCCTCCTGAACTTTCCTGTGACATACCTTGAAGTTCTCAAAACATGATCATTATATGGTATACTCATCCATCTATACAACTCATATCCCTCCTTTAACTTTGCTTGGAAAATCTCTGGCGCTTTCCCTAAAGAAATGGCTCTTGAAACCCTAAAATGAGAGTCATCGCCCTTATGGAGCTCAAAACCACAATGATCGCCTGTTGCACTATGTCAAGCCGGTGATGGCATTTCTCTATTCCCTTTCATACCTATGATGGTCTCAATAAGGAAGTTTTTCCAAAGAGGATGGGAAGCTTCGTGATCTAGAAGCTTCTTGAGCAGCGTTTTGGAGGTGGTTTCACATAGATGAGGTCGAATCCTCTTAATTTGACCTCTTGGTCTCATCCTTGTGAGCTACCTCCTTGAGATGTAGGCCTAATCCTATCTTTGGAGGAGGCCTAACTCCCTCTCCCAACCTATAAATTCCCCCTCTACCATTCCCAATGGTTGATCTATGTCCATTTGCACCCCTATGTTGAGCTTGTGCTTAGAGGCTATTCATTAGACTTGGAGGAGTGTTGGAGAGTTTCTTGGCTTGGACTTGGATTACCACTCAAGGAGAGCCTTTCAACATCAAGACTATGGTTGTAAGAATCCCCTTTATTCTTTAAATAATAATACAACTTCTGGTTCATCTTCAAAAAATATATATGTTCATGTATGTATTGGCTCGGCATTCCTTGATCAAATAAGTATGTTCTTGTTGGATTTGCTATTGTTTTTGGCATGCTTTTTTGTCTCTAGGTCACTTGTGCAGGTACATAGGCACTAGAAGAAGCCGGAACAAGTCCGTGACACAAGCGGTTCAAGGATCTCAACAAAGGAAATCGGATTAGCATAAGAGCAAGGTAGGCCACCTCTCTTGTTCTACTTTTCAATTATAATCTAGGAAGATGTCTAGTTGATTGTCCCTTTAGTTGCTAGACCCACTCATTGGGATAGAGGGATCGTCTTTGTCCGTAGAGAGGATTAAACTTTTCAACAATACTAAATTTCAATGAATAAATAAAACATGGTTCCATACTACTATGTTGCACACATGTGAAGTGTCATGCCAATACTAAACTACAATGTGTAGATCACACCATGCTAATATCATATCAATATAATAGACTATAGAGTTGAACAATATATATATATATATATATATATATATATATATATATACACGATGTCTGGCAATTATGCTATGCAATGTGGGGGCATAATAGAGGTGTCATATATACAAAAGGGGCGCCAATATACCACAATATACCAGTTCCTAGAAAAACAATGTCGATAATGTAGACGAGGCCTTAGTAAAAATCCAAGTTCTGAGGATAAATCCAAGACCTTATCACTGTAATAAAAGCACAATCCTATTCAAAAGTAATTAGAGGTGACTTAATCCTATCTTCAAGAGACCGAACAGTCAAGAAAGACAACCTCTCAACATCAAACTCATATCTAATTGGATCATAGTTTTGGGCACTTTACATAGCCCTATTCTCAAGTAGAAAACTGCAGATTTGCATTCAAAATCATTAGAATTTGGAAGAGAACAATATCATTGTTTGCAAGGGTCCTAATAGCCACAATCTTCACAAAGATGAGTTGTTGGTTGAGCCTGAACAATGAATGTGTGACGAATCAAAGAAAAAAAACCAAACCACTCAAAATTACAGTCCAAATTAGTCTAAGGAAAGGATACAACACTAGTATATTGACTCTCTACCCTAACTTGCCTTATGAATTCTTCCAGAAACCACATATCATCTTCTGGGGACCATCTATGAACTTATTGGTTTCATGTTACTACTAACAAGTTTCTCGGTTCACCACCTTTGGCCGCCCATGACTAAATAAGATATTCACAGATGGATGAATAAGCCATAGCCCATGACTGAAGAAAGAACAGAAGAAGGAATGAACATATTGATTAACTGATAACCATGCTAATACTCTCTTATTAATGTATACATTGAGAAAATAAGTTCTTTTTTTGGGGCATAAATGGCCTCAATTGTTCCTAGCCTTAGGATTGTGACCATTTTTTGAAAACCTTAGAATTATAGGTGTTTAAGAAGGAATGTGGAATTACCATTGATTAACCCTCATATGCATGAATCCGCTAGTTACTATTGATTCTTGAAGGAGTCTGGATATGAAAGGGAATGCGGAATCAAATGTAGGGAGGATCCACTGAGAATTTCCCAGGTCGGTCAACAAGAATCGAATGTATGGAGGAGCTACAGAGAAACACTCAAGTAAGCACGAATGGAATGTAGGGAGGAGTGACTGAGAAGCCCTCAGGTTTGCAAGAATCAAATATAGGGAGGATCCACCAAGAAACACTCAATGGAACTCCAAATTGAATGTAAGGAGAGGAGCTACTAAGAAACCCTACAGGAATTGAATGTAGGGAGCAGAGCCACCAATAAAACTCATAGTCTATGCGAAAACCATATGCAATGACATGCAAAAAATGTGCAAGGGAGTGAAGCCACTGAGAAAACTCACAATCTATGCAAAAGCCATATGAAATGACATGCCGAAAACATATATACGAGCTACGAATTATTAATAATATAATAATTAATATGATATTGCTTTGATTTAATATATAATAATTAATATAATATGGTTTTTATTTAATAGTATAATAATTCATATAATATGTTTTTGATTTAATAATATAATTTATAATGTAATTGTTAATTAAAAAAAATATTATTAAAAGAAAATCAACAACTATGTGATAGAAAATAGTGATTAATTTTATTAATTAATAATCAATTTACACTAATGGCTACATTTAAAAAAAAATCATGTAATTTGAATTAGTAGAGGTAGGCTTTACTTGATAATCTTATCAATTTTTATAGGATGTCTTAAATCACTATCATTAATACACAATCAATCCATTTTTTGGTGAGTAGAAGAGCATATTGAAACAAATAATGTCAATTCATGGCATTCAATACTCAATATAAGGCATCAGTTAACCATAAGCATCCATGACTCATAATATGATAATCTTCATGTATTGTCTTGTGATCTAACCTATCAACCTCTACATTGGCTTGCAAAGATCAACATAGTAGCTCTCAAACATATCTTGTAGTTGAACCCTACAATGCATTTGTTAATCATCATACAAATCCTTGAAATTCCCCTTGTTGAGCACTTCCCATTCAATCACAAGGTTGGTTGCCCATGGGGCATAAAATATATGGTGATGGGGTGTACTGTTAAGTCACTCCATGATGTGAAGGTCACCAGTTTGAAACTCCGTGGGAAAAATTACACTCATGTTAAGGGGTAGTGTGGCCCAAGTCAGGTGCAATCCCCAGGTGATTTTCCCTGCTTAGATGCTCCTGGGTCATAGTTTCTCAAGTCACAGGTCAAGCCTGATGTAATATCTAGAGAACTTAGACCACTTGACAAAAAAAACAAGGTTGATTAATGGACAATCTATGAAGCTTCAAGCACTTGCACTCACTCCATCGAGTTGTGAAACTTTGATGAAAGAACAATTTTGAATCATTCTAGGACTATTGAAAGCCCTAAATGAACAAACTTGGAATAGAATGCTACAAATATCTCAAGGGACTAGACCTATTGTTAAAGGTAGAAAAAGGAGAAATTATATGTAAGTGTTGACAAACTAGAAAACTCAAACTTGAACTTAAGAAGAGCATCAGTATATCACCTTGAGTAGAGCTTCTTGAATTAATACATTGAAGCTTATACTTCAGATATTATTTTAGGAAGTATTAAGCTTGTGAAAGAATATATCATTATCATTAGAAGGGGAATAACAATCCATCGTAAGGCATATTCAAAAGGAATCTTATGGATATATTGAAGGGACAAGTGCATAGATATAGTTCTATGTGCTAATTAGAAGAAGATGCATAAGAGAGGGTCTAGGATGACTTGAACAAATGACCTTATAGGCATATTCTATAATGATATATTAACCCCAAGCTAGCGAGCTTGGCTTGAGGAACCTTTCTACTAGATATTTTGATTGGACTTGAGGAGACATACAAATATTGTAGGTCATAGCTCAGAGCCTTACCTTATAACTTTTCCTATCAAACCAAGAATTCCATCAGATCAGGACTAACTCGCCTCATGACTTTCCATACGAGAAGGAAGGAGAATTAGTGCCAGTAAGCTCGCAACTAGTAAATAGTAATAAATAATGTCATCTCCTTGACATTTATATATGTTGTAATTTTGTCACACGGGTTCCCCTACCGGGCGGGTGCCCTGGCTTGCTTGACACGCAACACCCCCATGGGCATTGGGCCACCTGATGTGCCTAGCATGTGACACTCCCATGGGCACCTAGGCACCCCGCCTTCGTGGGGGTGCGCCTACGGTGTGGGAATTCATTAGCTCATTAATGAAAATAAAATATTATCATTTCTTATTTCCACGGTGCATGATCAATATTCAATTCTAAATCGACTTTTAACACCTAAACATTAATTTACTTAATTTTCTAAAAATCATTATGAGACCCCCTTGTGGGAACTATGTTCATGGGTATTCATCGGTTGACATTACTTCTTTTGTGCGGGCACCCATTGCCAAGTCAATCCAACCCACCAACTCATCGCATGGGCACCCCTACCAGGCAGGCACCCTAGCATTCCCAGTACGCGATGCCCCCATGGGTGTCGAGTGCCTTGGCGTGCCTAGCATGTGACACCCCTATGGGTTTCGGGCCCCCTGGCATGCCTAGCACATGATGCCCCAATGGGTGTTAGGCGCCTGGTGTGTCAATCACGCGATGCCCCTATGGGCACTGGGAACCATGGCACATGATGCTCCCATGGGTGCCCAGGTGCCTCACCTTCATGCGGATGCACCCAAGGCTCGAGCTTTCACCCTGGGTTGTAAATCAGTGAACAAAAATCATTAGCTCATAAATCAAAACAAAATGCTATCATTTGTTATTTCCATGTTGCATGATCAATATTCAATTATAAACTAGATTTTAACACCTAAACATTAATTTACTTAATCTTATAAAAATCATCATGAGATCCCATTGTGGGAATTATTTTCATGGGCAGTCATGGGCTGAAATTACTTCTTTTTTTTCTGGTGCCCCTTTCCAAGTCGGCCCAACCCACCAACTCATTGCAGGGGTGCTCTTTTCGGATGGGCACCCTGGCGTGCCTAGCATGTGATGCCCCCAATATTGGCGTTGGGCACCCTAGTGTGCCCAACACATGATGCCCACATGGGCACTGGGAACCTTGGTGTGCCCAGCATGTGACGCCCCCATGGGCATCGAGCGCCCTAGCGTGCCCAACACGTGATGCCCCCATGGGTGCCCCACCTTCATGTAGGCGCGCCCAAGGTGCAAAAGTTCACCCTACTGTGAAAATCAGTGAGTACAAATCATTAGCTCATCAATGGAAACAAAATATTATCATTTGTTATTTCCATTCTACATGATCAATATTCAATTATAAACCGAATTTTAACACCTATACATTGATTTACTTAATTTTCTAAAAATCATTATGAGATCCCCTTGTGGGAAATATGTTCATGGGAAGTCATGGGCCAACATTACTTATTCTGTGCGGGAGCCCCTCGCCAAGTTGGGCTGATCCACCAACTCATGGCATGAGCACCCCTGCTGGGTGGGTGCCCTACCGTGCCCAACACGTGATGCCCCTATGGGCATCGTGCGCCTTGGCGTGCCCAACACATGACACCACCATGGGTGTCAAGCACCTTGGCATTCCCATCATATAATTGATCCAGATTTATGCAAGAATGCAATAAAATACAAAAATAAACATAAACGCAGATATGCAGTAGGAATAACACTTCATTTCATTAATGTCAAATATTGAAATATGCTTACAAACATAGTGGAAATAAGACTATCTAGGACAATGTTAGCTTTTCTCTGAGAAGATATGTGGTGGCTACATGAATCTAAACTGAGTTACAATGAGGCTCAAGGGCCTTTTTATTATTGAACAATAAGAGAAAGCCCTAAACAACCAAAACCCGAACACGAGGAGATGTAACACCAAGAGTTTATGTGCCCCGTTGGGGTTAGTTGGGCAGCCAAATTCCCGAGGTCATAACAATATTATATCAGTTTGACACGTATGATACCTCATTCGAAAGATCTTTCCATGGACTATAGTTGTTGATGCAATTTCCATAGCATTCACCAAAGAAATTTTCTCAAAAAAACGTCGTTTAGGGCCTCAAAATGGCTCCAAAAGTTTAGGACCTAAAAAACTACCAAAAATAGTAAACTGTGCTATAATTAAGGAAACATATGAATCTAACTAGGGGGTTTAGGTGGAATAGGCAGGTGGCCACCAATATCTACCTAGATCAGTGATGCCCCCATGGGTGCCCAAGTGACCCGCCTTCTCTCATAATTGACAACAAAATATTATAATTTGTAAGTACCATGTTGCATAATAAATCAATTATAAATCTACTTTTAACACCCAAACATTACTTTAGTCAATTTTATAAAAATAATTATGAGACCCCTTGTTGGGAAATATGTTCATGGGAATTCATAGGTTGAGCTTACTTCTTTTATGCAAGTGTCCCTTGCCAAGTTGGTTCGGCCCACCAACTCGTCGCACGTGCACCCCTACTAGGTGGACGTCCTATCGTGCCCATATCATGATGCCGCCAGGGCTACCTTGGCACTCCACCTTCATGCATGTGCATCTAGGGCATGGGAATTTTCCTTGCTTTTCCAATTAGTCAACACAAATCATTAGCTCATTAATGGAAACAAAATATTATCATTTGTTAGTACGCCCATGTTGCATAATCAATCAATTATAAACTAGATTTTAACACCTAAACATTAATTTGGTCAATTTTCTAAAACTCATTATGATGCACCTTGATGAGAACTCAATTCATAGGAAGTAATGGGCCGACCTTACTTTTCATGTCTACCTGACGTCATGTCGCCTGGTTAATGAACCATTAAAATGAAAATTAAAAATCATGGTATAAACGTAAATTAGCTTCTCTTTGTTTCAAGAATAATGTATTCTTTACTCAACAAGGCAAACCACATGAATGTGGAAGCTCATATGGCCCCTGCCCCCCTCACATCACTCTCAGTTCCCCATACTCAATCTATCTACTATAATATATTTGAAAGAAGTGGAGTAACATTCAAACATAAAAATTGGGAAAATAAAAATTTAAGGTGAATGAAAGAGAACAAACCAATTGAAAACATATAAACACATACCTCTTACTTTTCAACATTTTGATATCATTAATCTTCTTCCTCATCCATCTCATCATCTGTATCATCCAATTAAGAATTCATGTACAAAGGATTCACCATATCAACATCGACATCATCATCATCATCATCATCATCATCTATATCATCATCTGGAACATTTTCTTCTACAATTGGTTCAACTTCATCAAGTTCTTCATCTGACACAATCTCAAAATCATATAGTTCATCCAAATTAACATTGTCTCGATTAACATATATTCCTTGAAATTCTTCGACATATTCATCTAACACTGGATGAAACCGCTACTCCTCTACATCATCTTCTTCTTCAATTTCATCATCCTATGCTATATTATACTTTACGATCCTTCCTCTAGGATCATATCTAACAACATATGACCAACCCACTTTACCTAGAACGTCTACATAAAATACATTTTCACATTGGCTTGGAAGAACATATCACTTTGATCTTGGCTTACTATTCTTGTATCAACCATGGTAAAACCATTAGCATGCCCAATAATAGTTCTATTAGGGTCATGTTCATGGATTCATAGCCTAAACCATTTGACATTGAACAAAACTATTTTGAAGGATTCAAAATCATATTCAAGTGTATCATGCAGATACCCATAATATTGATTCTCAAAGAGTTCTGGATGTATGTCATCTCTAGAGGAAACATTGATAACTTAAAATATTGCAGTTATCCCACTATTAAAAGTTTTCATCTTTTCATCCAACTTTTTGATGCATCACATTTTGTTGTGGTGTTTCAACTACAATACATCAAACATATTAAAAATTCATTTTCATTTGATAGCCATGCATATTTATAATTGCAAAATTTGAAAATTAAGAAAAAACACGCCATATGCATCAATATAATTGTCAACAAACTAAGTAGTATGGGTGAATATGCATGCCTGATAATATTTTAAACCATATACAAAATCAATTTACGTCTGTGTAAGATTGGTATCTTTACTATGTCGAGATTATTTGACCAATGAAGACACACCATACCATTATAACCTACCATTATTAGCTTGTTTACATCATTTAATAGATACCTTCATCCAATCTTTATTGTTTGCAATGTATAAATGTATTGCATCCCACCCTCAGGCGACTATATTAAAATAAAACAATTCTCAAATATATAATTAGTTACCATGTTATACCTTCATAATAATGGATTATTCAGGAAGACTAAAAATTAAACAAGTACGATATACATAAAAAAAGAAGTCAAATGTGTAATAAATGTCCACTATCTACTTACATCTCACTTTGCCCATTCTACCTTTCCCCAATAGGTGCTCCCCTTCAAAATTGACTACAGATTTGACATCCCAAATGTCATCCAATACATTAATACTTTTTCCTATTTCATCTCTATATTGATGAATATAAGCCATGGTTTGATATACCATACATCCATCTAGCATAAAACCCTTAGGACATGCTCTTTGTCTAACCAAATCCTTCAGTGATTTCAAGTGCCTCTCACCATCCACATTGATATTTTGTGTACAGGTCCACACTTTTCAATCTGCTCAACTTGGTGTATGAGGTAGTGTTCTTGTGCATTGAAAAATGCCGAAGGTGGATACTTTTACATTTCACACATTATACGAGCAATTTTGTTTCTCCAATACTTTATATATTCTTTATCGATTTCTTTAGATGACAACCATTTATAAATGAAGCATGCAAATCATAGGTTTCAACCAAAAAGAATAATATAATACATGGTGGCAAGCAAAACACATGCAGTGAAAAATATGTGACACAACAACTTATTGAACAAATTACACTTTTCACATAAATCTCCACTTACCTCATGTATTTTCCATGATCATATATAACTTGTTTGACATTATTGTCAAAGTTTTATAAGAGAGATAAAGGTAGAACATACTGTACAAAAAATAATGATCAACCATGATTTTTCCGCAAATTAGTAGAAAAGAAAACACTAATTAACAATATGTTTAACCAATGTATAAAATATTTATACGCCAAAATAATTACTTTAATGAATGTATTCCAATCCAGAGTTTTTACCCCACCTAATTCACCTTTCTTTGTTAGGATATTCTTTGTGTTTGAAGAAAATCCAGTTGGATTTTTAATTTTTTCAATAACCTCTTCAACCAGCTTGCTTTGTTGTTCTGTCAATAAACATGGAAGGGTGCTTATATTTTTTCCGTCTCCATCTTTATTTGAATGAATCACACTTTGAAATGCATGGTAAACCTCCTTAATATCATTACAAATCTTGACAATTTTTTCTTTGTCTCTCCTTCCATCTAAGATTTTCCATAAGGTATTTATTACATTCTTCTTGATGTTCATTGCATCGAATAAATAAACAATTTATAGGTGCTCATAGTAGGGGAGTCTATTGAATTTCTCGGGATAAATTTTCATTCCTCATGGAAGTGCCCTATTATTCATGCCTTCACGACCTACAACATGAATCATAGTGTTGGGTCCCTATAATACTAGTGATTACACCATTAATATTGTAGTTGCATCCCTTATTAATATTGTTGTGCCCCTATTATCCCCATATTGTTATTACTATGCCCCATAGAATCCCTCTATTGTTATTTTTGTGGCTTTATATTATTATTGTTAGGTCGGCTGGGTTATATTGTGACTCCTTAGGCTCCTATATATAGAAAGCAGGTTTTGTCATTTGAATCATCCAAGAATTGTTCATTTATGTAATGTAAAGGAGGTTACCTCCTTGAAGGGGCTGAATTCTAAGGCATTGATCTATCTTTTCTATCTTTTCTTGATCTGGTTTCATAATATTTGGTTTCAGAGCTTTAGATTCTAGGGTTTCGCTGCTCCAAACAGGTCATCGTGGCATTTTCTCTATAACTTTTTTTCTACGACGTTTCAGAAGCTCAAAAAAAACCCATTTGAGAAGAAATTGCGCTGAATCTTGGGTCTGAATTTCAGAGTTGTTCACGCTATATTTGCGGAGATATGATCTGAGGAAGTTGGTCTTCTTGCAGACTCTTGAATTTCATTCCAAATAGGTGACCTGGGGAAAATCGTCATAACTTTCTCTCTGAGCATCTGATTGAAATTTCATAAGAAGGTACAGAAATAGGATGGACTGTAGTTTCTTGTATATATTTTTCAGAGCCAAAGGTCGAAACAGTGACTCGTGGCACATTGTACAAGTTCACTCTACTGACTAGTCTATAATCAGGTCACTGTGGGAGATTGTGCATAACTCTTCCTTGGCAAATCCAATTTGGATCAGACTGGTGGCATTGGAAAAAGGACATAGAGGGCTACTGCAGGTCGCAATTTTAGAACTGGATGATTTGAAAGTACAGAGATACATCAGAGGCAATATCAAGCTCCTACAAAGTGAAAAAAAGTGTGTGGATTCTTTTAAATTTTTTCTTAAGATTGGTTTGAAAAATTATTTTGAAGGAATTCAAAGGGCATAGTAGAACATTATTATCAGTAATGGATGCCCCGAGGAAAGAAAATGCAAACACCTAGTAAGGAACCTGAAAGCCCTAGCATGACTCATGAAGAAGAGGAAGAAATGCTACATAATATATCAAAATTACAAGAACAAGTGCAACAAATGTCACGCTCACAAAATCTAACAGAAGCTAAGATAAATGGCGTGGAATCTAAGATAAAGGTCATGGAAGCTAAGATGGATGATTTGAAGATAGATTTGAAGACATTTTTGAAGAGAGACATGGCAGATTTGAAGATAGACTTGAAGACAGACATGGCAGATTTGAAGATAGATTTGACAAATTTTCTATAAGAAATACTTGCTAATGGTGAAAATGTTGTAAAGGAAACTCATGATGCAAACAAAAGAAATGTTAATCATAATTTTATAGACTCTAATGTGGGATCGAAGACACGCCATATTCCAAAAATCGATATGAGGAAGTTTGATGGCAAGGATCCTGTAACATGGATATTACGAATGGAGCAATTTTTCGATCTCAATAATGTGCAAAACACACAAAAGGTGCGTATTGCAACTTTATATTTGGAACCAAATCAGTTTATATGGTATCAATGGCTTTGATCTCATAAACAAATTATCACTTGGGCAAGTTTTATGGAAGAATTGATAGCACATTATGAGGATACAAAAAGCAACACTTTTTTTAGCCAATTGATAAGTCTCAAACAAAAGGGTTCAATAATGGAGCACATTGAGGAGATCCAAAAATTTAACATAAGGGTAAAAGATATTCCAGAGGAGCATAGGATTGATGTGTTCATATGGTCTTTAAAGGATAATATCCAACATGATGTTCGCCTTTGGGAACCTGATTCATTAGAGAAGGCGTTCATGTTAGCAAGAAAAATGGAAAGCAAAATTATGGCAACCAGGAAGCATACCACTCACATCTATAAAGACGGAAGTGTTGTTGCCGCTAGTCTTCCACAACTTATAAGGTTGACACCACAACAATCAGCAGAAAAAAGAGCAAAAGGGCTTTGTTACAGTTGTGATAGCAAATACACTAAAGGTCATAAGTGTACTGAGAAGAAATTATTCTACATAGATTGTGAAGAGAAAGAAGAAAATGAGCAAGAAAGGTCAAAAGAAGAGGATATACTCTAGGAACAAAGCCTAGATAAAGAAGAAATGAATCCGACCATATCTTGTAATGTGTTGGCTGGAATTACCACTCCTCAAACCATCAAGATAGAAGGACAAATCAAGAAGAAAAAGGTAATAGTGTTGATTGATTCAAGAAGTACCCACAATTTTATTGATTGTAACGTAGCAAAAGAATTGAATTGCTTCTTATATCCAGCACTAGAGTGTCAAGTGATAGTTGCAAATGGAGGAACAATAAATTTCTCTGGAAAGTGCCATAATATCAAGCTATCAATGGGAGAATATGTATTGAATAGCCCAATGCTTTCTATTCCAATGGGAGGTGCTGATGTTGTACTAGGAGTCTAATGGCTATAATCCTTGGGTACAATAGCTTTTAATTTTCAAGAACTTTTCATGAAATTTTCTATGGAAGGAAAGGAAGCTGAATTAAGGGGTATTGCAGGGAAACTAGGAAAGATAATCAGATCTAACAGTATGACAAAGCTTCTAAAAAAAGGAACAAAGGGGTGTAATTGCACAATTATGTTCGCTAGATGTTCCCACATTGGAATCATCTATTTCTCCAGATCTCCAAAAAGTCTTGAACAATCATTCCAAGGTATT
>APFE030754105.1:0-16840 GCA_000404065.3 Pinus taeda
GGAGCCTGAAGTCAAGCCAACTAGCCTTCGAACTGCATTTGTCATACAAATGCAAAGTAGATCAATGCTGCTTTAGTCAATCTTCGGGTTTTTGTTTATAAATTAAACAATAGATCTGCAAGCAAACTAATTTCCCTTAGTAGTGGCTTTAGTAACCTCTAAAATCACCCCTGTGTTTTTACATACATTGATCTATACCTATTCAGCGTAAACACCTGAACTAAACTGCAAACTGTGATTGAAGTTTCGTTCAAAGTCTCGCACTGTAACCATCACACCCTACCTTAAAGGCAGCCTGTATGCATCACACTTCCCGAATGGAGTAACTGCGCTGCATACTAAGTTGATTGTGTAACAGGTGCGATGGTCAGGGAGGACTGATTTTACCCTCTGACTGTGGATTTTACTCACTGTTTTCAGTCTTATTCAAGAGTTTTTGCTGTCTGTAATCAATGTACTTCTGTGAATACCCCCTTCTCTAGCATTATTCCGCCTCCTTAGTGCAAAGAACTATAAACGTTTTTTTATGTATTGTGTGTCGTTTTAGTTCTCTTTTGCAAAAAAATAACATAGTGAACAAAGTAGTTGACCATCTTCAAGAGTGGGATGTCAAGTATCCAAATGATCTGCAACATTTGGAAAGAAAAGATAGGATTGTTGGTGAAATGGATAGATTTTAGTTGTGATTCCACCATCGGAACTACATGCATCTTGGAGAGTAGTCGATTAGTACAATTTATACTTATAATCAACTACATAATGGTTTTGAGTCTTTAGCACAGAAGCAAGGTATTCCTTCAATAGGTTCACTTGAAGCAATCAGAGGCAGATAAATCATCTTCCAGGAGATCAGGAAATACATTGAATAGATTAAGTAAGCTACATAACAGGAAGGCTTGGAGGTTACCAAATAAATTATTCTACAGTATGCCATTGCACCAGTCAAAGCTCATATGGAACTTTCATGGTTATGGAATAATGTATAGTCAAACTCCAACACCATATTGACAGAGCCACTGGAGATGAAGATCGTTACATATGAGACTTGCCAGTTTGGGTCAAATCCATCTCAATGGAGTTCAGAGCATGGCACACTTATATTATAAGTGAGCTCCAAGAGGGATTCAATGACTGATCAATTTGATGAGCATTTATCCCGCTATCAGTTTTGTCTTATATAGTCATTGTCTCATGTGTAATTTGTCTTATGTAATAAATGGTATGTAATGAAGTCCAAGGGACATGTGGAATTCCAGTAGTCACATATGGAATGTAATAATTCATGAATAGAATATGAATAGTCATAGGAGTTAAAGAGTCATGGGGAAGCTCAAAGGTCATTGTTATTTGTTATAAATAACTCCTCATAACTCAAGCTAGGGGCTTGGATTCTTGGAGTCTTGCCTTGGCTTCTCTTGTAGTTCATATGAGATAGATCATTCACTGGAGAAGCAATTTGTGGCTTCATGTTCTACTACTAGATATATGGTTTCATTCATGTAGTAGGGTACTTGGGATCTTTCACTCCTAATCAGAAGCTCTATGAGATGACACTTCTTCATACATGTATTGTAGATATAGTAGGACTATTATTTTTATGTTTATGACATGTGTTGGTTTAGTTACGTACGAAGTTAACAAACTACTGCGTTTCTTAATTATGTTTATCATTGGATAAATGTTGTTATGCTATCATGGTTGTTGTTTATTATGTGCAATAATTTGCAGGTATTCAATAAATTTTTCTCTTCCCTCCCAGGTCCCCCCTTAGGATAGCACTACTACTTGTCTAATTGGAGGCTCATTTTCCTTTTACCAGTCATGGATGTTCTCTCATGCACCTTACATTGGGTGTCTCAAAAAACCTGCATACTTGCTACCTAAAGAGGTGTTCTGATATCTTATGTGTGTGTTTAACCAAGGTATACCTTTGAAACCTTTTCAAGGATCACTATGTTAGTGTCAGTATCTGCATACTTCCATCAGGGATCAAATTTTCTCTTTGCATTTTCATTTTAGGGGTTCCATACTGAAATTTTTACATCATTTCATTAGGTCATGTCAAACTAATCCACTGATGGTTGTCTTCTCTTCAGAAAATCTAATTTCTCCCTCATAGAGTATACTTGCACACCCTTCTTTAGGTTGTCTTCAATTATGGTTTCATGGTCAATTTGCATTCATGCTTTCATTAGGTCATAGGGCATGTTTCATTAGGTCTTAGGATTTCATTTCCAAGGTCAAGAGCATGAATTAAAAGTGTAAATAAAGGGCAGCAAGGGTATGAGGATGATAAATAAGTCAAGAATGATGGCTAGTAAGTCATAGTCACTATATAATTATCTTTTAAACTAATGTAATTTTCACCTGAAAAACATGTTTTTGAGGTGAAAACAGAGAATATATTGAGTTAATTTGTATTTCTTATGTAATATTAAGTGACTTTATGTAATAAATGATCTTGGCTACACCAATGCATCTCTCCTTGCTACAAGACAAAGAAACACTACAAAAATCAGTTCAAGTTGAGCATTATCCACCTGAAAAGAAACAAAGAAGGAAAGGCATTAAAACCAGAGTTTTGAAACGGGTCAAGAAACATTAGAAAGTGGGTTTTTCTAGTGAAAAATCAAAATCTACTCCTATATAAGGTGTCACATTTCGTTTTCAAGTTCATCATTCTCATTTGGCAAAGAAGGAGTCAAAAAGTGAGGAAAAGAGGAGAGGTTGAGTGAGCTTTGGGCCAAGGAGAAGTGGCGTTGTGCTTCTCGAGGTTGGCGCTATGCATTTGGAGCAATGGTGAAGTGTCACTACACTTCTGCAGTTTGACACTGCACGTTTGAGGCAGTGGAGGTGGTGTTGCGCATTCATGGGGTGGCGCTGTGCGTTTGAGTGGGCCACTAAGTGTTGTAAGGTTTCAGTAGTGCAAAATTACACTGCGCTACATGTTGAGAGGTGGCATTGCGTGTCTGTAGTTGGCACTGTGTGTTGAGCAACAAAGACTAGAAAGCCTCCAAACTTCATAAAAAATTCCAAATAAACCTCTCATCTCTCAAACAAGTAAGTGCACTCCATCTACCTTGTTATTCAAGTTGCAATTGAAGTGTTTGAAGGAATTTACCATGACAAATGTGAAGCCCTAGTTTCTCCCTCAATGACATTCTAGAAACCCTAATCCCCTCTATTTTTCCCACCACCTATCACTAAACCCTAAACCCCTTCCCTACATCACTCCATAACATCTATAACCCCTCATCCTTCATCCCACAAGTTATATTTCAAAAAGGGCCCAAAACCCTCTCCCTCTCTTTCATAATTCATATCCTTCCCTTAATTTTCTAGCCTACCAAAATACCTCACAAGATTATCTCCTATTCCTTCACTCCTAAATCACTCTTACTCATTCTCTTCATCCCTTTTCTTGGAGTGTACAACCTCAAACCATGCAAACATGGACAGAGAAGACTGAGACTACAAGGAGGAGGAAAACATGGGCAGTGACAGTTCGATAGATAGACCTTGGCATCAGAGAAAACCACACACGGGAGGCATAATTATTAGGGAAGAGCCATAAAACCTTAGAGAATTGCAGGCCTCTTAGTTAGTTGTCACTTGTTCCATATATATATTGTGCTATGAGTTCTGTGAGCAAGTATAGAGAGTTCAACACCATCCTGAGCTCACCAAGCTTTATAGCCAATATTCAGGACACCAGGGTGACTCTTGCTGGGGTGACATTCACAGTCTCACCCTCCATTATTGCAGATGCAACCAGGATTTCGAATGTAGGGGAGAAATGGTACAAGGCACAAGACCTGGATGAAAATTATTATGAGCCTTATATCAAACCTAGGTACAAAAATGAGGCGAAAAGACTTTTTCCTTTCAGATTCCTTGAGGACAAGTATGCCCCCATGATGAAAATCATCATGAAATATTTCACTTGTGAGGGTAGATTTTCCAGACTGTACACCTATCAGATTATTCTTCTCATGCATTTACGAGGGTGAGGAAGTTAAACCTCCCTTATTTCTTATTAAGGAATATTGAGAAGATGGCCCACTTTGTATAGAAAAAGCCATACCGTTAGCAGATGAGTAGTCTCTATCATTATTCCTTGATCAAGATGATTGTGCTTCATCATTGTAACCTCCTCAACATCTCCTGGGAGACATTTATTGTTCATGACATCTTCATGGGTCCTCAAATTCCTCCACTAGTGTCACAAGAATCAGGAGGACCTTCTAGGAGTGCTCAGGTGAAGACCGATGAGAAATCCAAAGAGGCTAAAGCTGCCGAGGTGCTCGGGACCTACATGACATATCAGAGGGGCACAAGGATATTGTTTGCAGCTGATAGGCAAGTGTTTGCTCCACAGGATGTGGAAGGGACCTTTCCTTATTCATCAACTCATTAGCAAATGCTAGCTCCGCAAGATGTGGAAGGGCCTTTTATTTCTTCATCGACACAACAAGTATAGGTGCAACAGGTGCAAGAGGAAAAGAAAAGATGCCATAGGAAAGTTTTGATAATGAGGAGGAAGAGAGAGATTTTGATTTGACAGAGCATGAAGAGTCGGAGTAGCATTATACTTAAACATCTGACTTAGGGCTTATGATGAAGAAACAATAAAGGAGATCATCATACGGGAAAAGGAGGCTCAAGTCCAAGAATTGATGGAAAATTTAGAGAGAGGCAAGTATGTCATCACATATTTGGAACAATAAAACAAGCAGTTCGGTGAAAAGCAGGTCTTCATGGAGCTAGAACTTCTCAAGGTAAAATGACAAGCTGACAAGGAGGTACGAGTCACTTTGTCTCCTATTGAAAAGGAAATTGAGGATGATAGAGAGACTTGGCTTAAGAGAGTCAATTTTCACCTAGAGAAGCTATTGCAGAAGGCCAATATGGACAATTAGATGATTAGGCACATAGCCTACCATTACAAGACCTGAAACAAAATTTGCAACATGAGGGTCAAAACGATGAAAGCTAGGCTAAGGCGGGCTCTAAAGGGAAAAAAAGAGGAGGATAGGCTTAGGTTGCTTGATGAAGCTTCCTTTAAGGAATTTAGACTTCTGTGATCCATAATATTGTTTAGAGAATAACTTCGGCACAATCACAGAAAAAACCATTTGTCGACGCGTTTCGAACCAACCAGTGTGGTTCATCGTCAAGACAAGTTGAAGATCCAATATGAGAGAAGCTTCCTTTACTCATCAAGATGCTTGGTGGTGGTGCTACTCACCAATTTTGGAGCAGATTTTGCTTTTTGCAAATTTTGGAAATTGCACACACAGAAAATCTGGCTCAACGTGCAATGCCATTGGCGCTGCGCTTTTCCTAGGTTCATCCAATGGACAAATGGCTTGCATTTTTGGATTCAGAGCGATGATTACATGCACCATATGGATTAGATAAGTTTTTGGGGCAAAAATGGTCCACCAAAAGGTCAAAGAACACCCTAAAAATGACCTTTCGACCACTTTTTGGACACACAGAAGCAGTCTTTGGAGAATCCACATTTGAGGGCTCAAATGAGCTTAAAATGAAGAAATACCAGGTGTTTTGGAGAGTAGTATTGAATAAATTTCCAATGAGCTATTGTGAGCTCAATTTGGATGCTAGCAAGGCTTCCAAAAAGGACCTGAAAGTGGCATTGCGCGTTGGGCTAGTCGCACTGCGCGTAGGGCAAATTTTGCACAGGATGGCTATTTTTCTATGTTTTGACTGTGTTCATGGATTTTCTCTCATGGAGGATGTTTAAATGATGTAGATTATGACTTTTCTTGTAAATATGATATATAATTAGTAGTAGAGGGTAGATTCATTACATTAAAAGTCAATTTGAGCTCAAATGAATCAATTTTTCACTTTTAGAGGGAAGTTGTTAAGATGCCTATATTCTTGTTTCTTGTTCACTGTTGATTAGATTAGCTCCTCATCTTAGGGATTCGACCCCTAAGGATGGGAGGAGTTTGAAACAATGCCTATATCTTCTTTTCTTTCTCATTGTAGAGGGTTGGACTCAGCTGGATGTTTATGCCTTGATTGTACATCATTTTGTAGAAGTTTAGCAAGAGATTAATAAAAAATTATAGCTATTTCTTTGGGATCCATGTGGTATGAAGTTTAGTTCAGTTTCTTCTCTTGTGATCATGTGTTAGAATTTTTTTTGTACTTCATTAATCATTTCATTGCTTCTAAGTGAATGTTTTCAAGTTGATAGGCAGAATTCAAAACATCACTGCTCTGCTTTGGGCAAACCTTCACCATTATATGTTTTCTACAGTCTAGGAAGGATCTATGGTAATCACATGGTCTTCTTAGCTTCTCACCAGCCTTGAATCACCTGAACTATCAAGCCCTAGAGTGCTAAACCTTATGCCTACCTTGTCCCATTGAACACCCAGCAATTTTGACCTAATTCCATAGCCCTAACTCTCTGGCTCCTCCTGATCCAACAAAACCTTTTCAAAATCAAATCAAATATTGTGCTATTATACCTAGCCTAATATCATTTTCCTGATCCAGTCATCTTGGCTGAGGTCCTTATGGAGAGATCCCTTTCTTGGCCTAGTAGGGCTACCTACTTGGCTAAGCGTGGTTTGTGGTTACCCTGGCATTACCTTCCTTCAGCCTGAGGTTCAATCTAGGTCATCACATAGTCGTGACCATACTGGGGAATGAGTGAAAGGTTTCGTATTCCCTAGGAAATATCATCAAAGTTCAGATCTGATTACTGATGGTGAAAAGTGCTCAGATGCATGCGAAGGCTGAAATCATTCACCTGGCAACTCCAGTGTCGAAAAATCCCAAGGTGGAGAATTTTTATGGAAACTCCACTCTTCAAGACCCAGTAACCTGAATAATTTCTTGGTGAATTCATTGTTATCAAAATGGAATTTATTGCTTGAAGGTATGCTCCCATGTGCTAAGATTACATTCTAGGTTTCCCAAATAAAATTCCTAAGGTAGACTGGCAAATGAATTTGTCTATGTTTAAAGATGATGATAGGAATGATGCAACTTTACATCTGGTTAGATTTCACATGCATACTTGCAAGTTGAAGGTTGATTTTTCTAAAGACTTTTTGATGAATATATTCATGGCCACTCTAGAAGGTGAAGACTGATCTTGGTATGAAAGTTGATCTCCTGCTTGTATTTACTGTTTAAAGGATTTTCATATCATGTTCTTTGAAAGGTATAAAGAATCTTGTCCAACCTTAATATTAGTTCAGAACTGTTGTAAACATGTTTATTGCTTTATTGAAAATCTTGAGAAAGTTTATGAAGATGATGAATTCATGGACGATGAGATCATGGAAGCCTTGTATGAAAATCCATTTTAGCAGCATAAAGAGAGCTTAGAGGATACTTATCAAGATGCTTAGGAAAATTTGCAGCAGGTTCAAGATATTAGTACAATTGAAAATGATGGAAGACAATGTCTTATTTTAGATATGCTCATAGCAAAAGATAGTATGCAGGAAAATCAAGTTCAAATTTCAGATTGTGATAAAGTCAAGTTGGCTATTTCAGATCTAGATTCAGTTTGTGATGATGAAGAAACCATTGAAGCCTTCTCTTATTTTTCCCTTCAACAATAGTCCCAAAAATCTAGTCACTTTGATACACAAGATCATAGTCAACATACAATAGCTTCCTCTTTGCTTGAAGATGAAGGATTTTTGCATCTTGATAGTCAACAGGAATCACATGAAATGAATTAGCAGTTTGATGAAAATTTATATACTCCTTTGCTTGAAATTAATGAAGATATTCAACATCCTTGTCAAACTTTGGGAGGGAAAGAAGACAATTATTGTTTTAGTGAAAAAAAACAAAAAGTTCTATCTCCTCTATTTGAAGATGAGATATATCAACTCCTAGAAGGTCATGTTACAGCCCAAGCTAATGCAGGTTTGCAGTGTTCACATCGTCAAGAAGGTGTTAGTGAAGCTTCTCCCACTTTTGAAAATGAGGACAATCTTGAAATTAGATTTATAGATCAACAAACAGATAATGTTTTATTTCATGAAGATGATAGGGTTGTCATGTTTGATAATCTTTAAGAATGTTTTCAAGTTGATAGGCAAAATTCATTACATCACTACTCTGCTTTGGGGAAATATTCACCATTATATGTTTTCTACAATTTGGGAAGGATCCATGGTAATCACATGCTCTTCCTAGCTTTTCACCAGTCTTAAAACATCTCACCCATCAGGCCCTAGAGTGCTAAACCTTATGCCTACCTCGCCCCATTGAACACCCTACAATTTTGAGCTAATTCCCTAGCCCTAATTGTCGAGCTCCTCCTGATCCAGCAAAACCCCTTCAAAATCCAATCAAAACTTTGTGCTACTATACCTAGCCTAAAATCCTTTTCCTGATCTAGTCATCTTGGCTGAGATTGTTACAGAGAGAGCCCTCTCCCGGCCTAGTAGGGCTAGCTACTTGGCTAAGCGTGGTTTTTGGTTACCCTAGCATTGCCTTCCTTCAGCCTGAGGTTCAATCCAGGTGATAACATACTAAACCATATTCCTGGATGTGAATCCTACACCAAATGATGGAGGTCTAATTGGGACTTCACATCAAGGAGATCCCCATACAATGTTGGTGGTATCCAACACAATCATTTTTTTTGGCATTAAAAGGAGGTCTAGATGACAAGTTGAGCCTTTGAAGTTTGTTTTAATCCATTACCTTTAATGACTGCATCCCATATCGTAATCCCAAGGTGTTTTTCTAAAGCTTTCTATCTTTCAATCCCCATAAAATGTTTACATGACTTATCGCATTTTGAATTTGATGGCAAGTCCATGGGGTTTACACTAGGGGATAAATACCCTACAACGTGCATTCATATTGGGGGACATATATTGAGGAAAAAATGACATAATATATTGAGCATATAATAAGGGGTAAATGGTTTTTAAATTGGCAGGTATAAAAAATGGAGCTCAAATTTAATGAAAAAATGTAAAGGGATATAGAAATTGTTAATGAAAAGATGGATACCTACAATATCAAGTGAAATTAAGGGCTTCTTAAAATAGGAAGGTGTATTGGGTTCGTATTGCCATGGGGTTAAATAATGTGATTTTTAGAGGTTTTTTCCAATACATAGTAAAATTAAGGGTATTTTTTAGTATGCTACAGATGCACATGATATGTCATAGGTTCATTGAGTGAATTCGTTGCGGGAAAAACAACCATCCTTGATTACATAATTGGATTTGTTCAATTTTTTTTTCAAGTGGTGTTTATTTTGAAGAAATTCTAACACATTTGTTTATCATTACATTGGATGGTCATGCAAAGAAATGGTGTTGTTCTCTACCATCTTCTTCTATCTCATCTTTTCAATAATTCGTTAATGAGCAGCATCATGTTTTCGACAAATATGAATATCAAGATGTTCTTAATGAAATTGATCAATGTATAATGAAATTGAATGAAGCTCTTGAACATTTTGCTGAACATTTCCTTCATCTTTGTTATGAATTCCCGAATGAGGATGTGGAATGGCAGTTCTTAGATGAGAGGTTTCTTTTCTTAGTCCGGATGTCAAGAAAATTTTTGACTCTAATCTATTATGTCCTCCCGATCAAAAGTAATTTCAACATCTTGAGCAAGAACCAGATATGCATTTCATCCCATGTCCCCATGTTGGCTTAGGGGGGCCTAACCCAGGTTCAACGTTAGTTAGCCAAAAAAATCCCGACACTACTGGCCCTTTCGGCATCAGCCCGCGGAGCACGGACTGAAGTCTCACCCGAAGCAGTATGGGGGGGGTGTTGGAACCAAGTTTCCACACCCTGAGATGCTCGTGATGTCAGTTTATTCCTTTTGTTCCTGCTTTCATGTAGGTATTAAGTTCTAGGGCTCTGTGTGCTTAGCCCCTTATTCCGCCCTTTGGTACGTCCGTGAAGGGGTATGATTAACCTTCGTGTAGCCCTAACCTATAGTTCAAGTACTTTTGCACTATTAGGGAAGTGTACTGCAAAGATTCCCGAAGTAGCTTAAGTGTCCTACTTATCTTATTAAACAATCACAGTTAGCACTGCATAAATAGATATCCTTACTTGCGTTCAATTATCCAACATAATCACGTACATTCGCGCATCACATAAACATTATAAACGAAATTCACACACAATATTACAAGATGCATTAACAAGGAAACAAAGACATAGAATTTGTAGAATGCTTCTCTCTATTGATATCCCGAGATGATTACAGACTCTATCCACCTTGTGCACGCAACTACAGGGGTCCGCGCACTCAACTGCAGAGCCTCTACCTATGCTACGACCCGAAACTTAGACTTCTGTCCTTATCACTTCAAGACCTCTTCTCCAAACTTATTGACTTATTACTTCTTAGAGCTTATTTACTTAGCTCTTTTTATACAATCCCATGGATTGCGGACCATGGGTAGGTCTTTAAAGTCGACTTTACAGTTTGCAAAATAAGGGCAGACAACCCTTTATGACTTATTGACCCATTCATGCTCCGTGACCATAAAATGCAAAGAATTTACACTTTATTACAAAACTTGACCCAAAACATGGGCTTTTAGCCCCAAAACTGTCCTTGGGGGATCTCGTTCCTAACATGCCCCCAACAAAAACATCATGACTCACCCTCAAGTCACTTTGTAGGTGTGAAGATCTTAGCGTGAAGACCCATCAACTCAACCTGTAAGACCACAACCTTGGCAGTGCACTGTGCGGTTGCCTGCTTCACATCTTCAACCATATGCTTGGTCACTGCTCCTAAACTGTAGGCCTGAAGCTTTTGTTGAGTTGCTTGCAGGGTCACAAGATTTCCTTCAATAGAGGTTGTGACCATGAAAGCCTCATCCAGCCAGGGCTTCAGTTGCGCCTTCAGCATTGCTTCCTTGTGTAGCACTGCATCCACTTGTTCTTTCAGTTGCTCGGGATCCTGCAGCTTTGCCAGTCTCTATGTGAGCATGGCGGTTTGCATTGTGCCTTTGACCTCATCATAGTGCTGATGCAGCTCATGCACTTCTGTCTCCAGTCGCTGTACATTAGGGTCCTCCTGTAAGCTCAAAAAGTTGCGTGTAGTCTGCTATTGCATTGTTAACCACCGTTATTGCTTTTGTGATAGCGATTGCACGCTGCTCCTTTACTTCTAGTGTGGTTAAAGGCTGGACCTTTAGCTGTAACTTGGTGATCTATAGGTTCAACTCCAACTGAACCCTCGCCATTTCTATATGAGTGTCGTACACCCCTGTAGCCAGCTTGCGGACACACACCTTGACTGGTTCTTTCTTCGGAATGACCAACTTTGGGACCATTCGGTATGCCTCCTCCACGACTTGAAGTATACGCTTATTTTGGTTGGGTTCTTTGGTCATGGCGGCGATGGCAGAGTCTCACCGTAGTGCCATCTGCTCATTGTTAATCTGCTGCTTGCTGATCACCTGTAGGGCGCAGTGTTCATGGGCCCTTAGCTCCGGAATTACTCCATCCTGCAAGAGGTGGAGCGCTTCACCAGGGAGTGCTGCCAAATTCAACCCTACTCCCTTGAGGGCGTTGACAGTGAGCCTGTTAGATTTATTCTCTGTGGTCAGTGCTTCATCAAGCAGCACTATCGTGATGGAGGCCTTCATGGGTAGCATCTCAGTAACTTCTGAAGTGTCGACAGCAAGGCTGGTGGACACCATGCCATATTGTGACACGCGGGTCTGTAGCTCCTGTATACCTATCTAGATAGCCCCCAATATTAGTTGTTGCTACTAGTTAAACTGTTGTAAGGCCTCCACGGTGACATCCCGCACCATATCACCAATGTCATGCAAATCGCCCTCTGTGAGGGTGATTGGGTCCAACTATGTTTTAGTGGCCTTGGGTTTCTTCCTGGACCCTCCTTTCTCTTGCTCCCTTGGATGCTTGATGCGGGCAGATGTCACCTGTGGGTTCGCAACATGCTTTTCTGTATGCTCGTCTATCTCTTCCTCTATCTCAGGTGAAGGAAACCTCACTCCTTTATCAGAGCCATAGTCTGTTCCACCTATTTGCTTCTTCATCTATTGAGTGGCATCACGCTCCACCTGGGCCTTATCAGTGGCCTCCTTATTTCTCTTTTCGCCCAACAACATCATCTTAAGCTTGGCCTCATTCTTCTTGCACTGCATGGTAGACTTGTTCCCTCCCACTGCCAAGTCTGCTATAGTGCACCATTTTGCTAGCCAATGATGAGGTACTACATCAATGGCATCATACATTGCCAGGTAAGGCAATTCATACCATGTCTACACAAAGTCCTTCCGTGCCCTAATGGACACATGCCAAAAATCTGCTTTAAACTCTGCGTATCCCTGCAGGTTGGCAAACACCATAGGCGACAACCACAGCTTGCGATTGATGGCCATGTAGATGTTCATCTCCATCAAGATCTAGAAGATCTTGCTTTCCTTGATGTGCTGTGCATCCTTGGTCACCCACAGTAAAGCGTACTTCACGGCTTCTGTTAGGTCTGGTGTGATCGAAGTGAATTCGATGTCCTCTAGAAGCTCCCATGCTACCAGAGAAATTGACGTAAGATCCACATGTAGTGGAATGCTTTGCTGAGCTCTTGTGCTTCATGGCAGTTCGTAAGGAACTCACCGTGGAGATAGTCGGCCTAATTGAACTAAACTCCTTCAGTGCAATGGGTTGCTAGCGCGATGACAGGCACCAACACCTCATTGGTGCTACACTTCCTCATGAGCTTCCTTGCTAAAATATGCATATCCACCTTTACAGCAGGGTCACAGATGTTGGATATAGCATATCCATGTGGCTTCTTTACCACCTTAAGCTTCTCTTTCATGGCCTCTGTGACGGCCTGCTCACCACCTTTTTCGCCAAATATCATGGTCGAATTTTCTCCTATGTAGGGAAACCATGTGATCCTGTAGATCAACCTATCAGTGATGGATATTGGCTCCTCCAGCCACAGACACCCATCACGCACCAAGCATAGCAGCTGCTTGATGACCAAGGTTGTAATTGGGGTGTGGTTGTAGTGCAACACACATAGCAGGTTGAGCAGACCTGCCTTGTCTACTCCTCTAAGCCACCTCTGTGGCTCCAATGCGGTCATTCTGGTGGTTGTGTCGATAATGTGGTGCATCAGTTTCTCGATTGCCAAATGTGGGAACTTCTCATGGTCGACCAAGTACCAGTATTTGACCTTTAACAGAGGAACCCACTCTAAGCACGACCCCTCAAAAACAATTTCATTTGGCAGTAGAGGGGTTTGCAAGGGGACCTTGCTATTGTCAATATCTTTCCAGACCTTGGTCTTGCCTTTGTGTGGAGGTATGTACTCAGGTACCCAAGTGATAGGGTCAACACCCTAGGCTTCAACTTCCTACATGTCTATCCTCACATCCTCCTCATCAATTGGGATGTCTTTGATTTGTTCCTCCTCCGACTCCAGATTGATGGCTTTTCCCTTTTCCTATGCGGTGGGGTTATCCTTCGGTAGGTTTCTTCTCGGCGATGCACGCACTGGTATTGCAGGTTGCTTACCCTTCTTATGCTTCGTGCTCTCCTTGGTTGGGGTTAGCTTTGGTCTCAACATCCTTGGTGATTTAGGGACTTTCGCTAATACACCGAATACCTTTGGAGAAACTTCTTTGGCCTCCATAACAATTTCAGCATATCCTCCTTGGTTGTCACTACTTCGGTGTCCATAGCTGTGGCAGGCGTCAAAATAACGATAACAAGTAATGCTCGTGACGTCTCTGGTAAGTTCTCAAATGTTGAAATTGCTATCAGAGCCTTGAAGAATTCTCGGTTCATGTGTGCTTGAGAGCTCAACAACTCAATTCTTAAAATACCAAGTGCTTTTCACTGGGCAACCACCTATAATTTATAGGGCATTTTGAATTCAAATCCAACCATTCCACCCAAATTTGGTTCATTAATGCTGGATTGGCGGCAAATTTTCTAGGATCTGACCCATAAATTTTGTCCTAAATGCTGGCGCCCACTCCATTTGGCTGGAAAGTGACTTTAGCGGTCACTTTTTGGCCGACCTGCATGATTTCAACCTGGGTAGCGCATCTCCCTTCGCGTTGTTGCAAACCTCGTGACACATCCTGGCTTCGTACAATCCTCCAATTGTGCAGCTCCCCAACCCGGGCAATGTAGTTTATAGTCCTACGCCTCCTTTCAGCCGCCTAGAGCGCTAAGACTATGCTACCTTCGTACAGTCACATGGCCAGACCACAAGTGTATGGCTTCAAGTGACTACCATTCACCTTTCCTAGGAGGGGATCTCCATTCAATTTGACCAGTTGAGTGGCTCCTGCATTGGTAATCCCCTTAATGACATAGGGCCCTAACCAGTGCATTCTAAATTTCCTTGGAAATTTATCAAACTTGTTGTCATATAAGAAAACCACGTCATTTACCTTAAAAGTGCACAACTTAATGTGCCGATCATGCCATGCTTTTTCGTGTTGGTTTTGGACCTGTTGGTGAAATCTAGCTAGAAATCTTTCTTCCTCAAGATCAACTAGCTGCGCGAGCCTCTCTTCCAGGGCTCTGTAATCTGTCATGGTCATGAGTGTCGTGATGCGCAGACTAGGCACAATGTATTCCATGGGCATTACTGCTTCAACACCATATACAAGCCTAAATGGTTTTTCTCTTGTCAACTTCTTGCATGTTGTCCAATAGGCCCATTGTACTGTGGGTATGTGTAGGTCCCATCACTTCACTGAGCATTGTAAACCTTGGTCAACATTTTCTACAATAGTTTATTAAATTCTTTCACTATCTCGTTAACCTGTGGGTGATAAGGTGTGCTCTTTTGGTGACATACCTAAAATTCCTCCATTAGTGTGTTGATCGTCTCATTCAGAAAGTGCGTACCGTGATCAGTCATCAAAATCTTTGGACACCCGAATCACGTCAGTACATACTCAAAGAGGAACTTTGCAGTAGTCCCTCTTGTACAATTGTTCACAGGCTGTGCCTCCACCCATCGAGTCAAATACTGCATTGTGGTGATAATGTACCTCGTTCCTGTCTTCTTCCCTTGGGGCTAAATACATCCCACAAAGTCTATCACCCATTTCTCAAAGGGTTGTAATGTCATCTATGGATTCAGAGGCAACTCATCCCTCCATGATGGACTGCCAATCCTTTGACACACATCACACACTTTGCAGTAAGCTTTTGAATCTTGATGGAGGGTTGGCTACCACAACCCTGTGCATAGAATCTTCTACGTGGTCGCTCTTCCTACATAATGTCCTCCCGCGAAGCTCCCATGAGCATCCATGAGGATACTACTCATTTCAAACTTTGGTACATATCGTCACAATATTTCATCATACCCCATTTTTTATAGATGCCCAACAATGATAGAAAAATATGTCGTGCGCACCACTAACGCCTTCTTCTACTAGACGGTGTAACCTTCCAGGGAAGTTCCTTTTGTTAAGAAGTGTATGATATCTTCAAAATGACCATCTGTGACGCGCACTACAAATAGCTTCCCATCAGACAAACCCTCATCTAAATTAGTGGGATCTTCTACTATTTCGATGCATGACAGATGGTTTGGTCTCACGTTCAATCATCTAGGTTTCACAATCACTTTAAAATCGTACTCTTGTTACAATAACAACCACCTACAGATTCTCCCCCACAACACAAGATTATTGACCAGGTATTTCAATGTGGAATGATCCGTATACATCTTAAAATGGCCACCAAGAAAATAGTGTCTAAACTTCTGAAGTGCGTATACCATGGCTAACCCTTCGCGCTCTGTGGTGGAATAGTCTTCTCCACCTTGGATAACCTTTTGCTTGCGAACACTATAGGATGGTCCAAGTCTCCACTAGCTTGTGTCAGTACTACTCCCAGTGCTATACATGACGTTTCAACATGTACATGAAACTCCTTCCAATCAGGGAAGACTAGAATCGGTGTGATGACCATCTTTTCTTTCAATACATCCAAGATTTTCTTACAGTCCTCGTCCCAGCAGAATGTGAAATCCTTTTTCAACAACTTCTACATAGGCACATTGATCTGGGCATAGACTTTGATAAACTTTCTGTAATATCCTCTATGTCCTAGGGTAGCGCACAACTATTTCACACTCTTCAGTGCTTCTAAGTTAAGTATCACTGTGATCTTCACGTGAAATACCATCCGTCCCTGTCTACAAACCACATGACCCAAAACAGTCCCAAAAGGAACACAAAATAGAAATTTCTTCAAATTAAGTGTGATCTGGTATCTTCGACAGCTATCTAACATTAGGTGAAAACTTTCCACATGGTGTTTCACCAACCCAAACACATTCTAGTCATCAAAATACACTTCGAAGAACTTATGTATAAATTCCTTGAATGTAGAAATGACTATGCACAAGGCAATTGCAGGCTCATTCTTCAATCCGAAAGGCATTATAGTGTACTGAAAACACCCCCACTCAGGCACGAAGCTCATCTTGCTCCTATCCTTCGGTGCGATTTTGATCTGATGGTACCCAGAGAACCCATCAGTGAAGGAATATGCTTCCTAGCCACCTACGTTAACACTTCATCAGTGAATGAAGTCAAGAAAGGATCATGTACACAAGCGTCATTCAACTTCCTGAGATCTACGCATATCCTTATTTCATCCTTCTACTTCTTTTTCTACACCACCATTGGGCTTACCCAATCAGATTCTTCTATGTGCTCAATGATGCCTGCCGTGTGTTGGGTTGTGTTATATGGTTTTTGGTCCATGGTTTTGGACGCGATGGTTTTCGGTCCATGGTATTGGATGCTTCGGCATGTATAAATATG
>APFE030754107.1:0-28871 GCA_000404065.3 Pinus taeda
GAAGATGAAATGAAATGTGAAACATAACGAAATACATATGAAACATAAAGAGACACATTTTCTACACTCACAACCACATGAATCTCATGAAACAGAGCCGCTTCCTTTCATTAATCCTCTGCCAAAATATACAATGAAGAAACAAAGTTTCTTTCCCACAGTCTCCCAGAACTTACAAGCCAACCAAATCTTTTGCAAATAGTTTGCATACAATATATAGAATGTTCCATGAGGAGATAGAACGACCAAGGGTTGGGAAGTTTCTAGAATCATTACAAAATGGAGATGGAAAGCCAACCATTAGCTACAGGTGCAGCGTTACAAACATGACAAATGGCTTGGGTGACTGTTTTCCTTCCTTTGCCACTTCGATAAAAGCCAATCTGGAGTGAAAATGCTTTAAAATTTGCCTTATGTGCTGAAAAAGTGAATTGTAGATGAGCAGGCCCACTTGGAGAAAGTCGCGAATCAAAATTTCGCAAAACGGAGGTGAATTTGGCCTTTTTCCCTATATGCGCTGCGCCACTTTGGAGGATGTTTTGAGGCACCTATAGGAGTCCAAAATGTTCCCAAGTGTGCTTGATGGAAAGCCTGGCCTATCTACTTTCCAACCCAAGTGGAATTTCTGAATTTGGTGCTCATTTTCCCCTCCAAATCTTCATTCTCCCAAGAATGCTTCCTATGTGTCAAAATAGGGGTAGAGAGGTCATTTTTTGGGTGTTTTTGACCTCCTGGAGACTCAAATCATGCCCAAATTTCTTGTCCAAGCACCATTAGTCGTGATTTTGCATGTTGAATCCAAAAATGCAAGCCATTTGTCATTTGGAGCTCCCAATTCTAAGCGTCGCTCCACTGGGAGAAAAAACCTGTGTTGTGACCAAAAAATTTCCATGTGACCAAAATTGCCCCAAATTTCTTGAAATTTGGGCTGGAGGTTCTCTAAGAGGCACTATGATGGGCCACAGAGGCTTTAGCCAAGATTCAAAGCCGATCTTGCTCTAAATGCCTCTTTTTTCTCTTGGTTTCTCTACTCAATTTTTCTTTCAAGCTCCGTATTCGAGCCTTTGAACTCATGTTCCATGCCCTGTAATGATAAACCATCCGCCTCAGGATGGTTTTGTCTCTGTCGGCCTTCTCTAGCAGTCTCTCAAGGTGTATGTTGATCCGGTCGAGCCAAGACTCATGACCATTGTTGATCTCTTGCTCCAAGGTAGTGAGCTCGATCCTCCTTTGCTGGGTAGCTTGTCGATTCTCACGAATGTTTTGCAGCTCCATGATCTCATGCTGGTCCTCAAGCTGCTTGTTTCTCTGCTCCAAATACTTGATGATCCATTTGGCCCTCTCCAAATTTAGTGACAAGTCTTGGATCTCCATGTTCTGCTCCTGAATGGTCATCCTAAGTCAGGCACTCTCCACATCTGCATCATCATCCTGAATGATGATGAAGTCGGCCTCCTATTCACCTGATGGTCCCTCGTCTTACATGGGCCTCTTGGCCTTGTCCTGTACCTGTGTAGTCGATGCTGGAAGTGAGGCCTCTTCCACCCTTGGTGGAGATAACACTCGCTTTGCTGCTGCAAACAAGTGCCTATTGCCTCTCTGATATGTAACAAATACTGGCATAGTAGTGGTCTCATGGCTCATACTAATGAGAAGGACCACCTATCTCATGCTCTGCCTCTGATAGTACCTGCGAAGTGCTGAAGAGGTCACGGGAGATGAAGTCCTCCCAAGCAATGCCCTGTAATCCCAACTGATGATCCACCAAAATTCGGATAAGAGTAAAGTGATAAATGCTATTAAGCTGCTACTGAGGGGTCTTATGTTGCATGAAGGTGTTCATCCTCTCTATGTTCCTACATATGAAAAATGGGAGGTTCATCATCCGCACCCTGGTAAAGTGCATGAGCAACCTGATGTGATAGGCATATAGTTGAGAGAACCTCCCCCCATAGCTGAAGTATTTCATGATCAATTTCATGAGTGGAGCATACTCATCTTTCAAATATCTGAATGGAAAGACTCTTGTGAGCTACCTCAAGAATCTGGCCTTAATGTAAGGCTCATAGTGTTGCCTATCCACCTTGTTTTTCTTATTCCACTGTTATCCAACATTTGGTATGCCTGTTGCCACTGAGATAATTTCGGGTGTCAATGTGAAGGTGACCCCGGCCAAGATAGACTGAACTCCATGTAGGTGGAGCACAAAAATACGGGCCAACTCATGATGAACTCTAACATTAGCCACTCTTTGACAAAATTCAAAACATGATAGATGTTCGAAGAATGACATGGCAAGAGGGCATGGCTGCAATTCAGTGAGGGTAGTTGGCTCATCCCTAACATGTTTGCCACTCTTGTGATGTCTCTTGGGAGCCTGTTCTTCCGAGGATGAGTCACTTTGTGTCTCCATCTCATACTCTGATGAATGCTCTGATGCCATGAATGTTGTGTGTACTGTACTTAGGCTGCCCTTTGATGATGGTGTGAGGCTAGGTGCTTTCATGATATCTGCCACCAAGGAGAACAATGAAAAAAGGGAGTATTAGGAGGGGAGTATGGGGAGTAATAGGGGTTTATGGGGAGAAGTTTGTTTAGGGATATGTAGGGGGTATGGGTATTTGATAGGGTAGGGTTTTGGGTGTTATGTTGACCAAAGAGTGGAGGGATAGGGGATAGGGTTTGGTAGTGCTTTAGGGTAGGGATAATATGGAAAATAAGAAAGGGATAGGGAAAAATGGCAAGCAAGGGAAAAATGAGGGGTGAAAATGGAACCTTGGTAATAACGCCACAATTTTGCAACCCTAGCCACCATAGTTTTGATCTTTTTTGAGTGGTTGGTTTTATGAGTTTTGTGGCAATTAAACATAGCCAAGAACCACCATATCATTCATAAAATTTGATGAGAAAGATGTGATATAGAGCCTACCTATCAATTTGAGGGGCTTCACAAGCAATTTGAGGAAATTTGGCACGATTTCAGCCCTTTGTGGGTGTGCGCCACGCGCCAAACCCAGTGCACCGTGTTCTGGGTGTGCACCACGCCCGTTCAAAAAATTCACTGAGGGGTGGCTCTGTGTGTGTTGCGCCCTCTATGTGCACCGCGCCCCTGTGTGTGTGCACCGTGCTCCTGGAAATTGCCTCCAAATCACTCCAAACATGCACTTTACCTCTCAAACACTTTGCAATATTTCCCTATGCACTTGATTTGCACAATGCCTCTAATTTTGTTGGAAACTTGTATATAAAGGCTTTGAAGTCATGGGTTTAATTTTTTCCTCTTCAAAAACCCATTTCGCTAATGTTGTGTTTTGACACTTTTTCACTAACTTAAAGCAACACTGATTTTCACTTTCCTTTTGAAATTTTAGCTCAAATGATGAAATTTTCAGCACTCTTTGTAGGGATTACACGACAGGACCTTTGGCCACGGAAACCATGACTGCATCTGAAGAAATCAAATGACGACTTTTTTGAAAAATTTATCACAAATGACACTGTTTGACTTTTCTTCAAAACAGAGTTTTGAAGAACAGTCGAAGTCTATCACCATGACGATGAAACTCTCTGAATCATAACTTTGTAAGGGCCTCACTTTGGCTTGCATGGCTTTATTGGACATGTTTGAAGACCAAATTTATTAATCCCTAGAATTAATTATCGAAAATGACTTTTTTCCATTAAAGGACCAGACATTGACTTTAGTGATCATTGACAAAAGACCTAAGCCAGCAGGAGCCAGACATGAGGGGAATTGACTAGCATGACCTTTTCTGTCAGATTATGGCATGCCCCTAGCGGAATGCAGCTGGGTGAATGGAGCGGGACTCCTAAAATTAAATGCATAAAGAGTTTTGATCTCTAACGGAGGACTGACACTCTAACACCTCTGACTGGTCAGGGTCGGCCAACCATTACCAAAACCTTTGTATAAGAGAGTCCTTGTGAATCACAAGGTTGAATCGTAATAATATAGGTTTTAAAAAACCAATTTATTTTTCCTTGTATTTATATTTATACATAAACATAGATGTGTAGAAAGAGCAGGTATGTAAATTTGGCTTTAATAAAAATTAGTTATAGTGTCAACCTTTTATATCTAGATGATTATTTCCTTGAATTTTCGTTTTGTTGTCATTAACAATAATGTGAAATTTCCAAAACTCTTCATTAAAACTGATTAATTTCTTTTTTCATTTGAAAAATTGATTTTTATTTTTTGGTGTTGTTATAAAAACTTGTTCAATTTAATTTTTCTTTAATGAAATATTTTTATTTTGTAAATTTAAAAATATAAATATGATTAATATTCACTTTTAAGGAAAATTAAAATTAGTATGTTTTTTAAAACAATTTGCACATATATTATAAATAAATAGTACATTTATTGATTCAACTTGACTTTTTTATTGTCATGCTTGTTGCAAAGTACATCGTTGGTGTCGCAATTATCGTAACTTGTCAGAAGGCTATCACATGGAGGGAAATAATTTGTTCATGTGTTCACATGATTTATGTTGTTGTGTCTTATAAAATATTCTGTGTGTGATCACAGTCAAAGTTCATCAACGTTCACATTGATCTCACTGATCCCACACTTATCCATTTTCGGAAGTACTTCCCAACCAAATAACTTAGCTTCACTGAGCCTCCCCTATGCTACACATTACGTAGTATCAGTCCTCTAGCTATGAACTTGCTTCTTGGCACTGCATAATGCACAATTCTTGCCTCACAGGACTGCTACACCATGCAATTTTTGTGCCCAAGCCCCGACCTTCACCTCTAGAATTGCACAATCATGTCCCCAACACTGCTTAAATTGCACACTTCACAACCTCAAGCCTCAAGCTCATCCCTTGAGTCCTTGAACTGCATAGCTCCATAGTATCCTAGCCTTCCTTGACTCCTAGAATTGCGTAGTGAGCTCTCCCAGTGCCCATCCTTGCACCTTTTCCCACTGACTCTAAGCACTGGATAGTCTTGTGCCTTAGCCCAGCATGAAATGCACACTATTGGTTTCTTTCTTAACCAATGCCTTGAATTCTACAATCTTGGATAATGTCTAATATTTCTTCTTCATGAAGAAGGTCCAATAGTTTTGTGAGAAATCATCTACAAATATAAAAAAATATTTGTTCATGGTAGTGGAGGCTATCGAGAAATGCCCACAGACATTAGAGTGGATCCTTTCAGGGACTGCATGTGCTTTGCTGTCCTAATCATGGAATGTGGGTTTTGTGTACTTCCCTAAAGTACATCCTTTGAAAACATCCTGTTGCTCAAGTCCTCCTTTAGAAATGTGCATGGTTATTTTCTGCATAATATTCAAGGCACCATGATGCAAATGGCCAAGTATTCCGTGCCAAAGTCCACCGACATCGCGGCCCTACACATTCTCTGCCTTATTTCTTAATGCAACCCAATATTCCACATATAACCTATACAAGTTCTTCACATGAACCCCAATTTTCTTCACCTCTCTACTGTCTATGTGTCTAAGGAATTATTTTCTGTTGTTGAAGATCATATCATAACCATGATCTTCCAAAAATGCAACAGAGATGAGATTTTTCTTTAGGACTAGAATAAACATTACATCCTTGATTATGAGATGAGAGCCTTACTCCCTCTGAAAGATGACGGTACAAATCCCAGTCACGCATATCGATATGCATCTATAAATATTTCTCCTCCACGTCACTGAATATTAAATATTGTAGGTCATAATAGCATATCTATGTGTTGTTTTGAAACTTAAACTACTCTTACTAAAACTAGCCGAAGATATGTAGTGTATGTCCCTCCCTTTGCTAATGCGCAACAAGCTATGATGAAATATGCAATTAAAAAGAAACAAGTATATAAATATAGATGAAAGAAACTGAATGCAATAAGAAATTATAACAAAAAAAAAGTAGTCCATTCAAACAAAAATTTATGGAAAACAAGGCATTAGACAAAACAAGAAATTAGAACAACTATCATTTTTTACTGAAAAATCACTATCACTACCACATCTCGACTACCTAACAAAACATTGACTAGATGTTCCAACCATGACGAACGACTTGCAACATAATCCAGTTAAAAATCAAGGAACAAAAATTTCAAAATAACAACCCAAGAAACTCAAAACAATAGAAAAACAAAATAGTTAAAACACCTTGCAAAGCATTGTTGCCTCTCTTGAGAATACCCTAGCTTTCTCCAAAGCAATGCACACCTAAACTGCTTTTCAAAACTAATAGAAGAAAACAGAGAAATTTTGACCTCCAACCACACCAGACACTGCTCACATGAATCCCTATTCAACAAAAACACGCACGTTCCAATCAACTTGATAACACTCAAACACCAAGCCCCTATACCAACAACGACATTGTGCAGTGGGAGGGACAAGGGCTCAACGAGTGCAAAGACAATTGAAAACGCAAAGCAATTGAATGAGATCTCATAGCGAAGAGAAGTTTTCCATAGAGTCAATTGGATGTGAATTGAATGTCGAGAACACTCTGAAGCTCAAAGAAATATTTTGTGTCGCCACAGAGAAATCGATAAGATGCAATACGTACCATTTATTCGAAAACAATGCACAAAAAATATGCCATTGTGTTTAAATTTATTACATAATAAATGTGTTACCAGATCACTTATGCCTACTACTCTATCATCCAGTTGAAATGTGTCAAACCATATCCTAATTAAATCTCGAGGTTTTTAATATTGCCACCAATCATAACACCTACACTAGAGATAGTTAACAATGCATTATCTCTTACCCTTTTCACCAATATCAAAGCCATTAAATCACACACAATCAAGACTAAATTTCAAAATTGTAAATCAACAAAAGACTATTTCCTCAACATATAGCATGAAAACATCCTATGATTTAAATGTGTTGAACCATATCCTAATCAAATCTTATGGTTTTTAATATTGCCACCCATCATAACAATTATGGTATGGTCCACCTATACCAACAATAGTTAACAAGAGAGGAGGGTAATTAGGACAAAGGTTGACGTATAGCCTCGACCGTTGGAGCCATGGTGTCGGAGGCTAGCTTACATCAACCTCAAAAACATTTGAAAAATCAATCCTCAACTTTGGAGATCAATGAAAATTTCACTACATGGACAGAAAAATAGCCTTCCGCCAATACTAGATATCACTACCTAAAGGGCAGTGGCATAATAAAGTTATGACAAATGGTAGAGTGACAAGATGATTCATGTTGCTATAAGAATTTGAAATCACCATCATTGATACACCAAAGAGAAACACGTTATTGTCTGATGAAACAAATCAAACAAATTTAACAATAACCTTTGGCTCTAAAAATCCTCTTTTATTACACAATCTTGCAAAGAAATTCACAAGTAAGCATGTTTCTTGTAATTTCAAGATTTGTGAATCATGATTATTTGCGAATGATTCTCTATCATGATTCAAAATCCTTAAAATTTTCTTTAAAACTTGGTTATTTATTACTTTGGGAATTCTCATGTATGAGTGGAAGTATCGTAATTTATATAAGTTGAATAGGTAAATTAATATACTTATTTAATGTTGTCATCAAAAGTAAACATGCACAATATTTTTAAATTCACTAGCATGAAGTCAAAATGAAGACATGACCATCATTACTCTCACCAATTTATCTTGTGATAAATTATTTAAAATTCACATAAATTCCAGTAACTTCTCCTACACTTTCAAATGAGATTTTCTATACCAAATGCAATCAATTTTGCATCAATTTTTGCGATATTTCCTCTCCAATTTTATTTTGCGTGTTGATTATGAAACCATTGGCATTGAAACTTTGCATAGGAATGAAGAATTCATGTGAATTATGGAAGATGTATGGTGGAATTTTTATCTTGAAACTTTTTAGAGTTTTGAAATGCATGTTGGAATGGAATTTGCACATTCTGTTTTCTTTGTTGAAGCAAGAGTAGGACCTTCACCATTATTAAAATATAGAATTTACAAAAAGCCACTCAGAAAAGTGGCGAAGGATAATTGCATCCCAAAGGAACCGAGAACGAGCCAAGGCAAAAGATTCGGCACAAAAACCTTACCTTTCATAACATCGAAGCTGAATAGGAATAAAACCAAAAAGAATCTAAGAAGTGGACGGACCTGAGCCAAGGATAAAAAGGCCCCACCAGCCTTCCCAGACCTGAAGAGAACCGTGCCACAAAGAAACCATACTACAAGGAGGGGCCCGTGCAAACCTTGCCGAAAAACGAATCTCTCACCAGAAACAAAAGAGAAGAACCATTGGGCTCTATCCAACGGCTTTGAGAAAAATCGCAAAGGAAATAAGCACACCCCTTAACTGGCAATGCCTCCAACCTGCTTGACTCATCTCCACCGTTGCTTAACAAAATTGGATCCAACTGTCAAGGGACAAAACACACCCACTGAGAAAGCCGGAGAATAGTGTGCAATGAGGGCCCCACCAATCAACACGTTTGATCCTGAGCGTCAATTTCCTCACTCCATCAGACGATTGAGCCAAATATCGCGTGACCAAAGTAAACGGCCTTTAGGGAGCGGAGAAAGTGGTATTTGGAATAGGCCCATCTCCACGTGTCACGCTCTTAGTGGCATTGCTACCAAAATTATAAAGCCACTTTTGACTTAAAAGCGGTGTGACGCAGCGAATCCACTCCTGAGGCGGTATTAATTGTAGCCAATGGAAAAATTGGGTGATGCGTAAGATTTCAACGGTCAGGAAACTCTGACATTGGTCGCAGAGAATAATCCTGATCATGGTCGACTTTGCCGCAAACCTTGGCATACCTCTCATCATGAACCTGTCTGTCCAACTGAGTGAAGCCCTCTGACCACTGTCCATTATTGGTTTGATTCCGTTCTTTTGCTTCTATACTCTTCTCTGTCCTCCTCTTCCTGGTTATGACAGAGTATTTGCATATTGCTCTGCTCCATAGTGCTCCACTTCCTCAAAATTGCACTATTCTTGCAGTTGACACCTTGATTGGCAAGAATGTCTGCCAACTTGTTGGCCTTTCTCCTCACATGAATAAATCTGAGAGTACGGAGTTCCCGTAGATGTACTTGGATTCTGTGTAGAACCTAAGTTAACCTCCAATTTTTTGTGACCTTTTTCGGCCCTGTACCATTACTGATTCTCTTGGCAGCATTTATGACCAACTCTGAATCTGCTTCTATTATGACATTTTGGCAATTGTTCTGAATAAAAAATTCTAAGCATTGTTCCAAGGCCATTAGTTCTGCCATATTGTTAGTGGCTTTTCCTAAGTGTCCATGGAAGAGGGAGATTATGCTACCTATATTATCCCTTAGAACTCCCCCAAAGCCAGCCACCCCCGGGTTGCCTTTGGAAGCTCCATCAATGTTGTACTTTAGAAAGCCTTCAAGGGGAGGATGTCAGTATTCTTCCGCCTTACCTCTCATGCTTGCTTCCCTATCTAGACCTTGAGGAATAAGCCTTTGCATGTATAATAGCTAGAGGATTCTTAACTCTTCTACTGAGGGAGGATTTTTGGGGAGATTCCTAACTGTGGTGCCAACTGTCTCTTTAAGTTGTTTTGCTATCAGCTTCACCAGGCTAAGAGAGGCAGTCTTTGCCTCTTTGAATATTCTTTTGTTCCTTTCTTTCCACACATTCCATATAATGAAACTCGGCAAGAGATCCTAGGTTGAATTAAGAATTTCATTGGTAGAAAAATTGTTCCTCCAATTGTTGAGAGTGTTAGCAATGCTTTCTTTGTCTCTAATAGATTGTTTGAAAATATTGGTAAAAAAATCCCAAATCTTGTCGATGTAGATACAACTGTTGAGAAGATGCTCAATAGTCTTCTCATGGGTCTCATGGAGATGACATCTGGAGGGTCCCAACATGCCCCTCTTTTTAAGGTTGTCCCAGGTTAATATTTTCCTGTGGTGAACTAACCACATGAAGAGTTTGATTTTCATCCAACCTTTGTGTCTTCAAAGCTTCTGCCAAGTTTTATTTAGAGCTTGGGGTTCCTGATCAAGGAGAAAACCTTTAGCTTCCTTAATATTAAAGTTGCCCTCTTTGTTGTTACCCCACCTTAGTTGGTCCCACCCTTCCGTTACTAAAATTATTCTCTAATCCAACATTCTTTTAAGGGACTCTGCTTGACTGTTGAGTGTCCTATCCTCTCTGCCCTCAATTGTTTTTCCAAATTCTCCATTTACCAGCATTATGTGGATTCTCACAAAAGTCTTTCACTTTTACTAAACCCTGATTATCAGTCTCATGCTTAAGGCTTAGAAATTCTTCCTTCAGTAGATTAGGTTCTTGTTGCCATTTTTCCTCCCAGAAAAGTGCCAAATCTCCCTCTCTGATTTCCCAGAAACTATTTTTTTGAACCGCTTCTCTATCCTCCCAGGCCTTGTTCCATATGGGGGAGCCTTTCCTAGTTCGTGTCATACGAATGATTTCAGAAGCCGACCAGTCATTGGCATATTTTTCCTTCCAGATGTTGGCCCATTGAGCTTTAGGATCCTTAACCCACCTCCACTAGAGTTTGGCTCCAAGAGCCTTGTCGAGAAACTCAGGATTATCCAAACCCAGGCCTCCGTGGTTCTTGGGTTTACATATTTTTTCCCACAAGACTAAGGCCCATTTTTTCCTTGTTTCCTCTTTCCCCCAAAGAAAATCTCGTTGAATATTCCTATTGGAGGTCAGAGGGCTGATAGCATAAAGTTAGGGATCGCTTGGAGAACTGCTTTAGTAAGAACCAGTCTACTAGCTAAATTTAAAGATCTGTTTGTCCATTTCCTGACCTTGTCTTGCATTTTAGTTACTAGAGGATCCCATATACTCTTGTGACGAGGTTTAGCTGTAAGAGGAACTCCCAAATACTTAAAGGGAAGGGGTTCTCTTTGAAAGCCTAAAATTCTAGAGACATTTCTCTCTATGGCTATATGAGTGTTAAAGAAAAAGACTTTTGATTTGGAAAGGTTTACTTCCATACCTGTGGCCTTCACGAAGTCATTTAAAATTTGTTTGTAAGCAAGTGCTTCTTTAACTGTGGGAATTCCCTGTAGCATGGTATCATCTACAAACTATTGATGAGTTAGAATTTGCCCATTCTCCGAAAGTTGGAGTCCTTCAATTTTTCTCGTTACTCTTGCATGCTTGATCGACCGCCCCAGCCCTTTCATCATGAGGATGAAGAGAAAAGGCGAAAGCAGATCTCCCTATCTAAGACCCCTGGAAGGGAGAAAAAGTTCAGAAGGAGAGCCATTCACTAAAATTGAAAAGTTGGAAGAAGTCACAAGGGCCATGACCCATCTGACCCAATTATGATCAAAACCAAACGTTTTGAGAACTTTTTTGATGTAAATCGAGTTTACTTTGTCGTATGCTTTCACTATGTCCAGTTGCATGATCATACCCGCTCTCTTCTTGCAATTTAACGAGTGAACCACCTTGTGAGCTTGAATTATGTTGTCCAGAAGTTGTCTTCCTTCTACATACCTTATTTGTTCCCTGGAGATGAGCGTGGGCAGCAGGGGTTTAAGTCTGTTAGCCACAACCTTGGAAATTATCTTGTAGACCACATTGCATAAGGCAATGGGCTTGTAACTCTCAGGTGTTTGAGCATTGTCCTATTTTGGAATAAGGGCAATGAAGGAGGTATTGAGAGCTTTCAAAATGGTCTTATTCCGCCTGGAGTCTTCGACAATCTCAACAATATCCCTTTTAACAATATTCCAACAGACTTTGAAGAAATCCACATTAAATCCGTTCGGACCTGGTGCCTTTCCATTTTGCATTTCCTTGAGGACCTCACTGATCTCCTTTTCAGTTACAGGTCTATTGAGATTACAATTATCCTCAATTATCCTCTATGGATACCAGTTTAGGTATTTGATCAATTAAGTTCCTAATGAAAGGTTCTCTTCCTGAAAAGTTTTCCTTGGCAATGTCCTGAAAATGTTTTACTAACATGCATCTATCTCCTCATGGGATTGAAGAATTTGGCCGTTCTTGTCCTTGATCGAAGATATTCTATTATGAGTTCTGTTCACAATGGTAGATCTGTGGAAAAATTTAGTGTTTCATTCTCCTTTTAGCCATAGAACCCTAGATTTTTGTTTCGAAAAAATTTGTTCTTGATTACACAATGTTTCCCATTCTTGGTGATATTTCTCTGCTTGTTCATTTTTGTTTTTATCAAAGCCATTCTTGATCAGAGCTTGGTTGAGCTCTAGGTTTTTGTTTTCTACAATTTTTTACTTGTGAAAATATTGCCAAATTCCTTCTAGTTCCATTCCTTTAGCTTCTGCTTGATGTGTTTTAATCTCTTATGTAATAAGAACATGGATGATCCTAGAATCCGTAGATCTTTAACCCACCATTTTTCAATGTTTCTTATGAAATCTGGGTGTGAAAGCCAAATATTTTCAAACCTAAACGGTTTGTTTCTTGGGGTAGCAATGCCCTTGATCTCCATTTGAATCGGCATATGTATAAAATAAATAATCAGTGACCGGATTACTGCTTTGTTGGACTAGCTAGAAGGACGAATATTTATTTCCGTATATTATATGGACATAGATAGAGACTTTTACTGGACATGGATATTGACTTTTACATGGTAATTCTGAGTGATCAGCCTACCTTGTCGCACTGCTGATGACCTATGGTTCGCCCTCGGTTAATCAAAGTTGACCTACATATCATGCTATTGTTATGACAAATTTTAAGACTCTATGGGGCAGCTTTTCATGCTAAATGTATTCCGTGGTTATAATTCTGTTTCTGGAGTTTGGAGACTAGCGGTATAAACAACTTTCTAAGAGAGGAGGAATATCGAACCGGGTGATGTTATCAGTGACCGGATTACTGTTTTTTTGGACTAGCTCGAAGGATGAATATTTGTTTCCGTATATTATATGGACATAGATAGAGACTTTTACTGGACATGGATAGTGACTTTTACATAGTAATTCTGAGTGATCAGCCTACCTTGTTTGACTACTAATGACCAATGAATTATGGTTCGCCCTAGGTTAATAAAAGTTGACATACATATCACGCTATTGTTATGACAAATTTTGAGACTCTATGGGGCAGCTTTTCAAACGTGAGAACAACTACAGCTTTGGGTTATTGAAATGCGCTGTAACCCCCATAACTCCCATCGCTGGGAATAGATTGTGAACCATGAACCGAAGTAGAGAGAGGTTTCACAACACATCTGGCTGAAAGCGCCCAGGGATGGGGGTACCTTCCTCCGCCCGACGAAGTTGCAATGAGAGAGCATAATTATTTATCTGCAAAGTCCTTAGCTGCTCTTCACTTTGTGATAAAAGTTGTTTCACACGCTGCAATTCATGATCTCTTTCTTCATGCTCCTTGTGACGTTGGTGTTGTATGGCTACTGCTCGCTTCAGAATAGCATTATCACGAGAAAGGCTTTCTACTTGCTCCTTCAGCACCACATTTTCCTTTTGCAGGTTTTCAGCATGAATAAAATCTCTTTCTGTGCGATTAACTATGGCCTTTTCAAGTGCCTCCATTGATTTTGAGACACGTGATCTTGCATCATCCATGTTTGATGAACTCTGCATCTCTCGCAAAAGAAACTCCACCCACTCACAACCATTAACTGGAATGGCTGCTGCCGCATGTGGATCAGTGGGACTCGTTGTGGAAGAAAAGTGGAGTGTCGAATTACAAGGGCGTAGCCTCTTGGAGGTCGAAACTTGTGCATCTTCTTCATAACAATGTGACCTCTTTCGAGATACTAGTAAAGTGTCAGACATGGTTTCGCTTCACCCTCTTCTAAGTCTCCGTCAGTATGTATTGCTAATAAAAATAAAATAAATTTCTTGCGCCCTACAAAGTACTGAATTCGATATGATGTTTGTGCACAGGCCGCAGAGCTATTTCTAACTACAAAAGATTTGTTTGCGTTGAACAGTATACAAGCGCTCTCACAAATATATATATATATATATATATATATATGAATGTGTACTCTTTTTAAGTTATGGAGACGTGAGTGAAGCGTCATGAACACGGGTCTGCCAATAAATCCTTTGAATTTAATTAAAGTACATTTATGTGCTATAAGATTACATTATTTTTTATTTTTTATTTCCAAAGGTGAGATTAGTCAAATTTGCGAGGTAATTTTTTTTAAATGTTTACATATAAAAGGTGTTTGTTTTAAATGTTTACTTATAAAAGGTGTATAGCTTATTTTTATTTTACATAAATAAATAAGCATTTCATTATATTGGTCTAGATTTATTTTAATCTCCTACCTATCAAGGGTTAAGAGGGATGAAATCTTTCAAGGCACGAATCTTTTTTTGGGGTGTAAAACTGTAAGAAAGATTTGTACCTTTAGGGATTTGATCCCTCTCAACACTTGATAGATCTCTGGTTAAGATCGATCTAGAATGGTTATACAATACTATATAATATCTATATTTGTATCTATGCATTTCTTTTTCTTATTCTTTCTTTCTATCTCACCCCCGCAAACAAACATACTCTTTCTCCATATCTATGTCTCTCTCCCTCCATCGTCCTCTCCCTCTCTCTCTCTTGCCCTTCTCTCCGCCCCTCCCTCTCTCTCCTCACTTTCTCCCCTCCCACTCTCCCCTCTCCCTCACTCTCCATCTCTCCCTTGTCACTCCCTCTCTCTCTCCACCTTTCTCTCTCTGTCTTTCTTCTTCCCTCCCTCTCTCTCCCCTCCAACTCCATCTCTCTCTCTCCCTCTTTCCTTCTCTCTCTCTCGAGTCTTCTCTCTCTTCCTTCCTCTCTCTGTGACCGTCTCCCACCTCCCTCTATGACTCTCTCCCACCTCCCTCCATCTCTCCCCCCCATCACACCATCTCTCTTCCCTCTAACTCTGTCACTATCTCCCCCCTTTCTCATTTTCTCTCTCCCCTCCATCTCTGTGTGTGTCTCTCTCTCATCTCCCCTTCTCTCCCCATCTCTCTCCTCTCCTCTTCTCTCTCTTGCCTCCTCTCCTCTCTCCCCATCTCTCCTTTGTCACTCCCTCTCTCTCTCCACCTATATCTCTCTATGTATTTTTTCTTTCCTCCCTCTCTCCCCCTCCAACTCAAGTTCTCTCTCTTTCCCTCTCTCCCCTCTCTCTCTTCCTTCCTCTCTCTCCCACCTCCCTCTTTCTCTCACCCCATCACTCTCTCTCTTTGTATCTAAGAAAGTATCTAAATTAAAAAAACTCAGTTGGTTGTAATATATTAAATTGATATTTTGGATCAATCATGTCAAAGAAAATACAATAATGAAAACCTTAAAAAAATCATGCACTATCTTTCATTTATTATTGTTAGTCAATTTGCTTGCTTTCAACCCTTGGATCCTTAGTTAAGATGGATCTTGTTGGTTCTTAATAATATTATTTATATTATGTAAATTTTACATTATTATATAAATTTCACATCTTTATATATAAAAATATTCTCTTTTTTATTTTATTATAACCTTGATTTAATTTCTATAGGAATATTTTTAAGTCGTGAGGGTAAAAGGCTGAGATATGTCTCAAAAGCGATTATAAATTTTTTCCTTCTAGATTTGATTAACAAAATGTTATAAAATAAAATTAAAATAACATATTTATGAAATATTTTGATAGTGAAATAACTTATGTTTTTGGGCATGTGGTATTGATGAGCCATGGTATTGACCCATAATAGTAACAAAGCCTATTTACATGTTAATAATATCCACCGTAAAGTAGGGGTGAATATCAATGGTTAAGAATCATGTCATATTGTTATAAAATATTTTGATTGTAAAATAAGTTATGGCTTTTGGGCATGTGATATTGATAAACGATAGTGCTGGTCCATAGTATTATAATAAAGTCTATTTACAAGTTAATAACAAAATCAAAATATAACCAATTGACTTTAACTTAAAATTTTTATTATTAATTGAGCCAACATTTAAATGTTTATAAACATTATGCTATATTACTTTTAACTTTTCGTTTATTAATTTTAATATTTTTTTTTAATTGAACGAATATATAAATGTTAAATATTTATCTTAAATGTTAAACATTTACACCTACACATCTACCTCTATAGTGAATTGACAACCCTATACTAAACCAGCTTTAACATTACCCTTGACATCTACCCCATATTAAACTATTGACACAATTACAATTTTTTTAAATTTAAAAATAAAAATATTTAATAAAATATCTAAATAAATTTTAATAATTTTACTTTAAAAAGTATCTTTACGCCATCTTATTACTTCAAAATTAATATCCCTACACCATTCATTAAATTTATCAAAATTTAAAAACTATCTTAAAAATTCTTCCTCTTTAACATTACGTACATGTATTGTTAAAATATAATATAACGTTTATTAGTCCCTGCCCCTTCGGGCTGCAGGGACTATAGTAATCGATTTGTAACATTTTCATTAATTGGCACAAAAACCAAGCAACCAAACGACGATTTGTAACATTTTCATTAATTGGCACAAAAACCAAGCAACCAAACGAATTCATTAACCTAAGTTTCGGTTTTATATTTCATAAATCACTTTTTTTTAACCAATACGAAAATTTCAACCGCTATTTCAACCAATAAGATTTTTAAAGATCTTATTTGGCCTCATATCGAGGCCAGGGTCTGGGCAAACTTAGGATAAATGTTCATTTAAGATATGGATTCAATGAATTTTCTGAAAAAGGAAACTAATGCTAGCATTAATCAATAAACATTAAATGTTATGTGGATACTTGGTAATGTTTGGTAATGTTTATTTGATCAATATATCACACGACACACCAACTACACACCACCAAATCAGGACATTAGGTGCACAGATGGCTCTGTGCATGTATTGGTGTGGTGTCAACCTAATGCACCTCCATTCCTTCTTATATCACCACACCCATGCCTTTCGCTAAGCGAAACTTCATTTCTTGTTGGTTTTGCTCTGAAATCGTCATTCTGGTTGGCCCGGTTCTACTCTTATTTTCGTCCTCGTCGTTTTGCTTGGCCCGGTTCTGCTCCTGGAATTAACTACCAACGCAATACCAAAATCTGCGAGAAAGACCCAATTACCAACGCAATACCAAAATCTGCGAGAAAGACTCAGTTCAGACATAAAATCACATGGTAAAATCACTAGAAACATTTAATCTATTTTTACTAGTTCTGTTTTTTCCTAAAAGAAATTTAATCTATTTTTTGTCGCCCAGAAATAATCTGGGAGAATCAAAACACTGAACCTGTAACCAGGATTTTAAATTAATTAGGACAGGAAATTTCTCATCAAAATCTGGCCAAAATTATGCAAGAAATCTAACTATAAGAGTGATTAAATCTTTTTTTTCAAGAAATCTAAGAGTGTTTAAGTGTTTTTTTAATATTACTGTTTAAACCAGGCGCTAGCGCTAGAAAATTCTTGGAAGCAATAATAGTAACTAACCTGCAGAGACCTCCATTCGGATCCTTCCGGGGTTTTCACAGCAAATTTTTTTTCCAATCGCCTGGAAAGTCCACGCTCGATCTTTGCCACGCGGAAACGGGCTTTATCGACGGCCTCATAATCCAGACGCTCTCCCAGGGACTGCAGCACAGATCTTGTCTGAACGACGTCGGAAACTGCGGCCGTCATTTTAGCCACGAGCTTCGGCTCCCGGAGCATGGGCATCTCTTTAAGCAGATCCTCGCCATGAGGTTCATTTGCTTCAAAATCCACTTTAATGGCACTCGAAAACGAGGGTTTGGAGCTCAGCTTTAATGGCTACCGCAGGGGCCTCCGAGATAGAACGTAAGAAAGAAACGGGTGAATCTTCGAGTCGACTTCCATGGTTAGAGTGCTACAAATATCAGTGTGTCCCCCATAGATTCGAGCTCTAAACCTAGCAGTGGCCAGAGTCCACCATGGGCTGTTTGAGCATGCCATAGCTTGGACACTTCACTGGTATAGAAATTATTTATAGAATTCACAGATCAAGCTTGCTATTCAAAGCAATCTTCACAAATCCTGGAACAAACTTCACAAATTCCTGCCGACTTACCGAAGGGCGAAATCTCTGTCGCCCTTTCCACGGCCCTAAGCCTCTGTTCAGCAACATTTTTGGTGCTAGTATTTTGCACCTCTATGGCGCCTTCCTTGCTGCTTTCTGCTCTCACAAGAGCCGCCTTTAGACGCCGCTGGTTAAAAGAACTCAAACTCACTTTAGACTTCAGCCCGTTACCAGAGGGAACGAAAGCTCCATTTCTGCTGCCTGTCGGAATCGAACAGGAAGAAGCAGTTGCCGGAATGTACAAACTAGAAAGAGTGCAAACCATTATTATTTACAGAACCGAACCTGTGCAAATACAGAATGAAAAAACAAATTAATACGAAGTCCACACATTTTCCTAAACCTAGCTTCGCACATAATTCGCAATCGCAGAATTGCAGAAATTTTCTTCGAAATCCGTGGAAGTAGCAGATGTTGAAGACACAGTACCCTACCTTTGAAAGCTTCGCAGTCGTTAACAGACGAAAGCAGGGCAATGCCGCTAATACGAATGCACTAAATGCGGAAAACCAGAAATGTCTGTATAAAACTGCCGAGTGTCAATGGGCTATCAACAGAGAGAGTGTCCTCACGGGAATGAACATAAACTTGGGCGGTTTCCTGGTTTTGATACTGTTCATACCCTTGCGCGTTTTCTTGGTTCTGGTACTGGTCATATCCACGAGGATTTTCGGGGTAGATACGTACACCAGTACTCCGGACGGGCACGTGTAATGCATGCAGGGCCACTGAGTGTTCAATTCCAAGAATGTCTGAATGCCCAAACGATATAATTGAATAAAATATTATTTATATTAAATCACTACAATGTTTCCTTGGCATTTTCAGGCTTTCGGCACACTTAACCCGCTCCAGGCCAGACTTCCGAGTCTTCTGCGCAGGTACGGATTTTACAATACCACTTACTTTTGCTTTTTCATGTTTGAATGTTGTATCTGATTTCATCCTTTGATCCTTTCAAGGCTTGTCAGTTTCCCTGACTGCTATCTTCTCCGGAGGTGCCGATTAAGCGACTGTTCATTCCCAGGTAGTACGCATTTTATTTTTTAAGCTTATTTCTTTCTCTATTAAGTTTCCAGTTTTAAATTTGCTTATTTTTTCTTTCCTAGGAAACTTCCTATGCAAGGGAAGCCATGAGGCTCCAGTGAACATGCAGACCTCCACGTAAACCAATAAAAACGTGCCAAGGTTATCAACGCTCCAATGGATATCCACGCAAATCTTATCACATATCAAAAACATTAATGCAGACAATATTAATGGCTATCCTCTATGTCAAAAGAATCTGCATGAAAGATTATTATATACCATTTTTAATGGTTTATCTGCAATGCATACAAACGGTTTATCCAGCGCAAAGGAGATCATGCTAATGGATAGCAACGCAACCGATTAACAATCTGGACTGCCATGCATATATCCATGGGGTTGGAGTCTAGGAGCTATGCAAGGGAAGCCATAGAGGCTCCAGTGAACATGCAGACACTTCAGATAATCATGCAGGCAATAAAGCAAAACAATGGCTTTTTCAGATAATCTTGCAGGCAATAAAGCAAAACAATGGCTTTTTCTGGTTCGCTGGTACATGAGACAATGGCTGCTGGCTTGCTAAAGGCAGGGACTAGCTGCCAGGCAGCCTGCCTTGTTTAATTTGTATCCCTAAACCATCCATAAAATTTATCAAAATTTTAAACTATTCTTAAAACTTCCTTCTCTCTGATATTATTTATTCTTGCTCTTTAATATTATTTATTTTATACGTATGTTAAAATATAATATTTCTTAAAAATTCTTCCTCTCTAATATTATTTATTCTTCCAATTTAATAATATTATTTATTCGACCTCTTTGATATTATTTATTTTATACATATGTGGAATATAATATAACTTTTATTTAATATGTTTAAATTAATTTCTCTCATATATATATATTTTTGATATTTATATGTTTTTAAATATTTTAAAACATTAATTGTTTACCATATAAAATGTTTTTCAAAGTTCTATTTTTCAATAAGTCACTGAAGTGTTATATGCTTTGAGCTCACAAGCCTTCTTCTCCAACAATAAAAGTGAAACTTTCAATTGCTCCCACTATATTCTACAACTACTATACTTATATGCATTTGCTAATATCTATGATATTTATCTCATGTTTCATCAATGTTGGTAACTCTATTAACAAAAAGTGCCTTGTTATTTATATACTCAAAATTAGAAATTATGATCCTCGAAACACATCTTATTCTAAAAAAGGAACATTTAATCCACAATCCCACCAACAATTGGCTACAAAATCAAGTTTTGAATTTGTTTTTCCCATTTTCTAGTCCACTTATCTCATGCTTCATCAGACAAAGGTCTCAAGGCCTCAGACAAATCAATGTTGACATCTCCATTGAGAAAAAGTTTCTTATCATTTATATATTCAAAAATAGAAAATGTGATCCTCGAAAAACATCTCATCCTCAAAAGGGGACATTTAATCCACAATCCCTCCCACAAGGTGCTCCAAAATCCAACTTTGAATTTGTTCTTGTTTCCATTTTCCTATTCGGCTAGAGAGTTTGAGTATCCTAAGACCATAGTCCTCTCATTGATTTATTTATTTTTTTACTTTGAGTAGGATCCAAGGCTCTTTAATATTATTACCAAAAAATTCATAGCATGCTTTAGTGAGAAATTACAAGCATTATCCAAAATGAGTAAAGCCCTTTTTCCACAAACCCTTGGGATGCCTTGAAAAGCTCCATCTAAGAATCCTTGGGGCATAGTGTAACCAATGTTAGGGTTTTGTAAATTATATTCTTGGAATAGTTTTTTGGGAGGTTTCTTTCCTTTTTCGAACTAAAGGCTTATTTGATGTGATAACCTTCTACAAGTACTTTTTTTCCTTCTAATATTAACTTCATCACAGTCACTGAAATTCCCACGAAGTTCCCCACAAAATATAACAAGGTATAGTTTTGACATATGAAATAGTTCTATCTAACAACCATGATTACAAAAATTACAACATATAAGATTTGTCCCATTGAACTTGCAAATTATAGCATTGAGGTGCCTCCATCCAAATAGCCTTAGAAAATGGACAACATGTACATATAACTGGTCCAAAATTTCACTTGATTCTTTCATAGGTAATACCATTAGGTCCTAATTCCTTTTATGACTATTGTATCATGTTAGCACCTTCTTTCCCAGTGCAAGCCAAAGAAAAACTCTAGTTTTTGTAGGGAAAACTACTTTCCACCATTATAGTCTCACGAAACCTCACTCTTCACTAAATTTAGAAGGATAACCTAGCTTTGCAATAAGCACTCGTATAGCTTTCTTCCTTGACCAATTTAATTGATCAATATGGTCTGATAATCAAATATGATTTTGTTTTAATAAATTAATGTATTGGGTCCATTTTATACTCAGAAATAGGTCTTAATGCTTGTATCCTATTCGTACAAACCACCTATGCCAAAGAATATTCTAATATGGATGATCCTTTCACATGATGTGATAGAAGAAGAGGTTATGAAATCCTATGATTTCCATTACGAGCAATCTAGGGGTCCTTACGAATTGCCAAATTATTATGTGTCCTTATCTTATAAGCCATCTAGTTTTCTAATATGTCAAAGGATTTTACCAATCCTTTTCATGCATTTGAATCCAATTTAATAATATTTCTCTCTTCTCTAATTCATTCTTCTGATTGTTTTCACATGGTAGTTGGATTTCATCACTTCCCCTCACATACCTTTACTAAACAATAGTCCCTAAAGAATCATTCCTACTAAAGCATGCCTAAACAATGACATTATTTAGCAGCGAACATCAAAGTTACTTAGCTATGGCAAATTGGTCCACTTTAGAAGTGATACCCCTTTGTCCACTCTTCTTATATACCATAGAAAATTGAAACATTTTATTCTAATATTCTCTAAAATACCTTTTCAAATCTGTGTAATAGAAATCCAATATCCATGAATTCCTTCTAAAACTGATTTTTACCATCACCAGCCTTCCTCCCCATGACAATAATCTATGACACCAATAGGTGATTCTATCTTCAACCTTTTTAGAAAGCCTCATCCAATCTGAAACTATAAAGTCATTATTCTTTAAGTAAAAACCTAGATGCTTAAATTCCCTGTCCAAGGGTTGAATCCACATGCAAAAAGCTTGTTCAAGTCCTATTTTCATCAGATCAGTCATTCCATTAACCAACACGCATGACGTATGCAATATTATTTCCATTCTCAAAGCTTTGCAAAACTATTCTAGTAAAGATTTAAGGTAAGCCATCTCCCTCAAATTGCCTCTCCATAAAACTAAAACATTATCAACAAATGACATATGTGTGACCATTATGGTTCTTATGAATTTGATGACTTTGATGAATCCCACTTACCTAGCTTCCTTTGTTAACTTGCTAAGACCCTATGCCAAAAAACTAAACAAGAAAGGAGTCAAAGGACATACATTCCTGAGCTCCCTAGATTCCCTAAAAACACTTGATGTAAAGCCATTTATTAGAACTACAAATTTAGTTGACTCAAAACAACACATAATCTACTTAACCAGTTGATGTTTTAATCTTATTTGCAAAATAACAAATCTTAGAAACACCCAGTTTAATTGTCAAACATTTTTTCAAGAACAATTCTTAGAACCACTACAATCAATTTTCTCAATTTTATAAATGTAACCCTTCTTAAGTAGTCCCAATTGCATTGTAGATTTTTTTTATTGAAAATAAATCAAAATTGTTCGTCTAAAATAACAATTGAGTGATAGGGGATTCAGGTTCTTTCCTACTAAACAGTAGAGGGGATTTGTGTATCATGTATGCAGGTGCATACAAATCAACATAAGGGATTGGTGTCTCCTATAGGTTGGTGCCTACAAATAAATAGAGAGTATGGATGTCTATTGTAGGTTCCTGAATACAAAATAGCAGAGGATATTGGTGTCTGTAGGCTAGTTTTTACAAATTGATGTAATAGTGGTTTGGTTCCTACAATATCATTCATGTAAAGAATATTTTTGGTTTTCTCCCATAAGAGTTTCCACGTATATCTTATGTTACTTGTTAAATTTATGATATTGATGTTTTATGATGGTCAAATGTTTACATAAATAAAATTCTCATTATATAGATTCACTCCCCCCTCTCAACTAAATGTGAATCCAACATTGAAGTCTTGTGAACCCTATTTCCATATATTTCTTTCTTGCTTGCATCACTTTCATAAGCCTATCAATGTTCATTAATCGTTAAACTAATATGGATAGACTATTCTAGCAATCATAATCATAGTCTAAAATTAGAAGTTCAACCAATACACTACCTATCTATCCTCTATCTTATGAGATGTGATCTATCTTTCATATTTCATTCATCTTCCATCTTACATGATCTGATTTGTCTCTTATATTTCATATGTTATGCATAGAGCTTAGCATTACTCTACATTGATAAATACACTAGGGGCCTTAGCAAAAGCCACACATTTGACATGCATGATGACATTATGATGACCATTATTGTGCTATTCAACAACCAATTGAAGCCTTCTTACTTGATATTGTACCTTAGTTTGTTGAAATTAGCCTTATTTTCCTAGCTACAACTCCAAATAAAAACTAATTTGTTAAAAAATTCAAAAGAATTTTTCATAAAGATTCAACACTAAAGGGGACCAAGTAAATTTAAATGATTTACAAAATATGAGTGGCATAACTTACCTATCATTTTTTTCTCCTCTTGCACTGCTAAGGTGTAAAATGATTGGAATTGGGAATGTTGGATTTCTGATCATTGCTTCTCCCATTAAGATTTGGTTATAGGTCACTTGAAAGATAATATTATAGCTTTAGATACAAAATCCATGTTCAATGCATCTTTCCTTCCCATAAAATATAAATCCTAAGATATAGCATGTCAACACCTATAATAAGTACTAACCATTAGTTCATAATGTAATCCAATTTCAAGCACACAATCAACTATGCACAAAGGAGATTGAACATATGTAAGGTTCCTATCAGACATATATTACCATTTAATCAAATAATTAACATGCATGGTGCACATCATGTTAAAGAATAATGAGGGAAACATAGTTGTAGTTAAAGATGATAACACATCTTAATGTTATTAGCAAGACTAAGCATAGGATCTACAACCATGGAAATCGTATGCGGTCTAAAATTCGAGTGATAATATGTTTCATAATTACACAATGAATGCATAAATCCACCTATGCAATGTGCAATTTTTTCTACCACCACGTCATCATACTCCTTTGAGTAAAATTGCGTAGAAATATAACTCAAGCATACATTGTTAGAGTTTCTCATTAAATACAACTTGAAAACAACATAAGCATGGGAAAAAACCATACCTTAAACCATCTTGACATTTGTGGCCTCTATTCTAACCTATGGCTTTTCCTCTCTATCTAGAATTAGATCTAGATATGGAACTACACCATGAAGAATTGCGATGAAATTTCCATCTAATCCATGTCCAAACAATCATAGATCCCATCTGCCTCCGCTAGACACATGAGGTTTCTCTTAGGAGGAGTATAGAGGGTCTACATTGAAGATTTGTAAGGTGGCAAAAATTAAAGATATTACCACTCCCAAATTTCGCTATTGCTTACTACTCACAAGAAAGCATAATATTCCATTTGAGGAGGGAAATCATGTCATTATATTTTTTTTTATCCTTCTCTAAAGAGGCTAAGCTGATCTACAACTGAGTCCTCTTTGGTAGTGTTTGGATTTGGTTACATGGTTAGTGGTCTAGGTTCCATGTAGTTTTCAAGGATCTAATAAGCTATTGTTCCTAGTATTGGTCTTGCCTGGTTTTTATCGGTTGAAGTTGAAAAACAACTTGTAATGTACTCATTCACTTCCGCACCTTGGTTGGATTCCATATTATTGACATTGTTACATTAGATTCCTTTCTTTGCAACATAGTTGTGTGATAAAAGATGTTGAGTTTAAGAGGGTTATGCCTTAAATCAATGCAACCCTTAAGCTAGAGTAGTTCCAATCTATTTTCAACCTTTGCATAATAGATACTTAGGCCAAGGCCAAGGAAATAGGGTGGATGGTGGAGAAGGGGCCAAGCAAATAATATGTAGCAAGCATAATTAAGAATAAAAAAATTGTGATAGACTCAATGACAAGTGGTATACCATTTGTCTACTTGCTAGTGTTAATCTCTTTCATGTCCATTACCTACTACAAGCGTAGGTACACATTCATTTGAGAAAATTCTATTGCATAGATTGACCAAATCTGTCTCCATATTTACATTGCTCTTCAAAGGTACTTGATCGAAAAAATAGGGTTTTCTAAAAAAATATCAACATCTATCTTCTTTTCATATATCAATAACCCATTGTCCAAAAATGTTTTTTGTAGAGTCCATCAAAACCTCGAACCTCTGGTGTTAGCACCTCTTGGTGTTTTATTGAATGTGAAAAGGAAGCCATAGATCTAACCCATAATATTTTCATAAAAAAAGAAGAGAACCAACATGGTTTGCATTTATTAATGTTTTATTAGCCTAATTTAATTTTATAAGATTCATTATATGATCCATGCAATACAATTGTGACCTTTTTGACCGCAACCCATTTTTTCCTCTTATTCACCGAGATGTACTACGCACTCGAAATCCCATTTAAGACTTTTGTTTATGTTCATGTTCGTAAAACCCCAATTTTTTTGATCAAATGAGCGATTCCATTATAATTAATTCTCGTATCATTTATTCGCATTATGGTGACAAATTATTTTGATAAATTGATTTTAATGTCTATGTTGCGAAATGAGTGTTTTTCCTTTGTGAAAAATGATTTTGAAATGAATAATTTTCAATAAATAAACAAATAGATTAAAAAGTTGGTCGCAAATGGTTGAATCTACTATGAGGAATGGCCCTCACTAATCAGTTGAAAATGGTCAAAAGTCTGAATTGTCGATAACTGCCTCACAAGTATAAGATGTAAACCATTTTTTTGTTTTAGTTAATTTTAAAGAAATACAATTAACCTCCACTAAAATATTGTCTAAAAATGATTTTCAATGTAATTTTTTAATCGTTTCCATTTAAAATTATTTTTATCGGGACAAAAATCGAATGATCAACCTATAAAATCGAATGATCAACCAGAGTGGATAAGAATATATGATAACAAGGTTTTATGTTAAGAAACTTCGTGGTGTAAAGGTTACTGATTCGAAACTTCGTGGGAAAAATTCTAGTCATGCTAAGGGCTAGTGTGACCTATACCAGCTGTAATCTCTATGTGATTTTGATGGCTTAGATGCCTTTGGGTGGTGGTTATCAAAGCCACAGGTTCGCTGTGTTAGTTTCATATACGTATTTCACATAAGCTTTAGCAAGCCAAACAATTCATAGAAAATATCAACATGAAAACAGAGGTTGTTTAATATTATAATTACCTGTATATATATATATTATATTATATAGTATATATATGCTATACTATTTATTAGTTATATAGTATAGTAATTTCTCCTATTCTATTTCTTTAGCAAATTATATATTATAAGCGGTAATTTTTGTCTCATATTGTATGTATTAGTCTTCAATATATTTCCATTATTAGAGAAAACTACCTTAATCATCTGTCATTTGTGCTCTACTCTTGCTTGCATGTTGGCTTTGTTGCTCTATGCTATTATAATGATGGGAAAAATATGTAATGTCTTCCTTCCTAGCATTCCCCATGTTTATCTTCGCAAGGCTTTGGTCTGTGGCCTCTATTAAAAGGGTGCATATGCTTTTTCCTCTTCATCTTTCTATGTCCATTAGGCATAAATACGAAAGTGCATGACACATAAACAATTTCACAATGAGTGAGGAACAATCTCATCCTATGTGCCTCCTCACATGCCTTAACTACAAAGAGATCAAATTTTTATGTATTTATTATTAGTCCCTGCCTCGACGGGGACTATAACATTCTCTTGATAATCAATTTGCATTGATTGTGCATTATTTGGCAGTGTTTTTTCCATTTTAACCAAAGTTTCAGGAAAATGTTTAATATTTCTATTTTTACAGAAATTCAAAAATAATTTTTGAATTTTCAGTAAATGTTATTTCTAATTTCCGACTACTTGAGGAAGCTCTGATGGGACATAATTCCCTCGTGGAGGGTATTTTATTTTCTTTTTTCCAATGCCTGACATTATAACTTAAAACTAAAATAAAAGTAATTTTGTGAGTGGCCATTACATTGATGAGTGCACTTACATTGTCATGTTAGCGCTCTTCTCAATGATGCGAGAATTGATGTGGTTGCAAGACATTATTATTATTATGTTAGTGTTGTGTTTAATGATGTGAGAATTAATATGGTTGGAGGTTGTTTACATAGGCCTCGGGGGGGAGGGTTGGCGGTGTGAGGCTTAACAAATGTTGAATTAATATTATTATGCTTCTTTTATTGGAAGACAGAGTGTGTTCTGGAGAGTTGGGGTGCTTTACATAGTGAGTGTTGTGATACTCATGAATGATGCAGTAATTGATATGGTTTTATTGTGCAAAACGTTTACTATGTAGAGGATAGAGTATGTGTGGGAAAACAAAGGTCTTTTGCATCTAAAGGGGTGCTAAATAAATTGTGTTTTCAATCTGCGTGAAGAAAAAATGTTGTGTGGTAAAACAAATGTGTGAAAGGCTTTGCCTTTTTTAATTATTATTTAGGAACATTTTTCACAATTATAGAAGTAGCTATATGAAGGTGGTTGTGTGAAGCTATTTGTTTATGCAGTTACAAGACAATGTTATGTTAATGGTTTGTTTAATGATGTGATAATTCATGCGGTTGCAAGTTGTTTGCATAGGCCCCTCGGGGGGGAGGGTGAGGGGTTGAATAAATGTTGAATTAATACTATTATGTTTTTTTCTATTACATTACATCTTAACTCTTCAATTACATTACATCATCACTCTTCACATTCCATTATTGACACTTGGAATTTCACTTACAGATTAATTACAAAATAATATTACAATTTACTCATACCCATATAAGACAAAATTGTGTAGAGCCAACTAGACATCTGTCATGCGGAAAGAGTTATTTTTGCGGACAAACCTAACCTCTCTAGGAGTCTAAGACTCTCTAGTGACAAACAAACCAAACAAGAGCAATCCTTCTCTAAACATACATTATTCTATGAGAAACCAAGTGTTTTCCGATCTTACCTTCGGTCCAACGCTTGTTGTAGCAGTCCAGCCTTGCTGATCCAGATGAGCTCCTCCTTCACTTTAAGACCTGCATACACTAACAAAGCAAACGATTACATAACACCTGAATATTTCATAAAACAAAGCATATTCATCACATAGACCAAGGAGTACACGAAATAATTCATTAACAACAAATCATTGAGAAGAATGGACTTATTTGTATTAAGGAAACAAAAAAGGAACCATTACAACCTGAGCCTTGGTGTTGTGCAAGCACCTCCCAGGGTCCAACAAGAGATTTCCTCTACTTTGACAAGCTCACCCACTCCCAATATGGCAACAAGGAAGGATAGTGATCTCTCCTCACAAGTCAACAACGGAAGTCCTAATTCCAGCAGCATTTACCCTTTAGAATGTTCAGCTTTCAACCTCCCCTCCTTTGGCCCAAGGCCTGTATTTATAGTATTCTAGAGGAAGTTGTTCAGTTCCAACATCAATGGGATACTCCCTCTTTTGGATGGGGTAGCTCCTCTCTTGATGGGATAA
>APFE030754113.1:0-10186 GCA_000404065.3 Pinus taeda
ATTCACCTGGGTTGGGAAATCCTTTGCCTCACAGTTGATCAAACCACATTAAAATTCTTCAGTCGGGTTCCGGGTATTAACTTTGAGTCATTCGTCACCAAGCCATCTGTTGTGTCGTTATGTGTTCAAGAGGTCTGCAAACAAAACATTCAACTGCAAAATACCTATCATCCATTTTGTCCATCCCTGAGTCAGTCCTTACAGCAACATTTCTTCAACTTGAACTATGATTTCGTGTTGTGGGCTTGCCTGCGACGGGTCGCTTTCTATCAACATCAGGACATTATCTAGATAGTTGACTTAGAAATCGTCAGTACCTTGAAGTCTGCATGCATCAATGGAAGGTTTCTTGCCTTCGACATCAGTTTACATCATTGACTTTCGATCGAAGGACTCCGTGAAATGTTCGACATCGACTCATTCATTCACATCTCATGGATTGTACTGGGTACTTTGAGAAACATTGACATCACTGGTGGTCTCTCTCACACTTGTTAACAGTTTACATCATCGACTGGTAATCAAGTGGTTTCTACCATGTTCGACATCGACTCATTTATTCGCATGGATAGAATCGTACCAATTCGGGAAGTAGAGATGAAGACCCTGGATCTAGTTTCCACCATCCAGGCTGCGAGGAGTTTTGTATTCATTATATTGTAGACCAATTATAAACAGATGGCTGCGTCCATACTGTGCCTACATGAGTCTATGATTATGATGTACTATGAAATCATTCCTGTATCAGAGTAGTAGTTAGTCTGTTAGTTAAAGTTTTTGATCTGAGTATGGGAATGCCTACCTCAGCGATGATATAATCTTATACATGTATTTTGTGTTGAAAATTGCAGGTTCCGACTGGGCTCTCCACAAGATAATCCTTGAAATGATAAAGTACTTCACCCTTCCTAGATGATATAAAACCCTAATCTATTACAGGCTTCGCACTTTAGGGGGTAATCTGTTACACTAAAATTTGCCACCATGACTATCTACAGTTATTATGGCTCCATCAACAGTCATACTATCCTCCTTGGCAAGCCTCATACCTCTGCTCTCCATGTTAATCTTCAAGAAAGAGAGAAAGTCATTAAAAACATGTTTATCTCTGGGTACGCAGTTTCTCTCTACCTTACCTGCGTGTACGCATCCCAAGTTCACAATACCTGCATCCTTGCACACTCTGTATGTAAAGGGGTGGGTGCGTACTCTTGTAAAGGTCAAAAGGCGCGAGTTTCATCTTAAAAAAGTTACTTGTGGTCATTTCTAGAGCATTCTAGAAGATTGTTTGACGTGTATTGAGCGCCTCCAGATGGTTCATGTATCCCTATGAAAGAGGAACTTATCCCATCAAGAGAGGAGCTACCCCATCCAGAAGAGGGGCTTATCCCATTGATGTTGGACCTGATTAACTTCCTCTAGAGCATTATAGATACAGGCATTGGGCCAGAGGAGGGGAGGTTGAAAGCTGAAGATTTCAAAGGGTTGTTGGAATTAGGACTTCCTTGTAGAAGCTTATGAGGAGAGATTCCCATCCTTTCTTGTTTTCATTTGGAAGTGGGTGAGCTTATCAAAGTAAAGGAAAACTCTTGCTGGACCCTGGGAGGAACTTGCACAACACCAAGGCTCAGGTTGTAATGGTTTCTTTTGTTTCCTATTAATACAAATAAGTCCATTCTTCTCAACAATTTGTTTAATGAGTTGTTTCATATACTCCTTGGTCTGTATGTTGAATATGTTTTATTTTATGAGATATTCAGGTGCTATTTAATCGTTTGATTGTTAGTGAATGTAGGTTTCGGAGAGAAGGAGGAGCTCATCCGGATCGACGAGGCTGGACTACTACAACAGCGTTGGACTACAGGTAGGATCTAAACACTTGATTTCTTATATGGTAAATGCATATTTAGAGAAGGATTGTTCTTAATTGTCTTGTTTGTCACTAGAAAGCCTTAAGCTTCTAGGGAGGTTTGTTTTTTCCGCAAAATTGACTCTTTCCGCCTAACAACGCTTTCTTGACAAGTTTGAACTTGTCCTTCATCTTCTCGGCAAGGTCGTGCTCACCCGTCTTTCCACCAAATGCCTTTACAGGATTCAGCCTAAAGTGAGGGAGTAGTGTGATCCTATGGATCAACATATTAGTGATCATTATGGGCTCAGTCAAACACAAGCACCAGTCATGCACAAGGCGCAGCAACTACTTGATGACTATCAAATTTATAGGGCCACGGTGGTAGTGAGGCACCCGTAGGAGGTTCAATAACCTTGCCTTGTTTACCCCATGAATCCATTCCACTAGCTCTAGTGCGGTGACACCAAACTCCTTGTAGAATACTTGCTTCATGAAGGTATCAGTAGCCAGGTGGGGAAATCTCTTAACATCTCCCAAATCCCAATCTTCAAGTTTCATATGTGGGATGCGCGCCAAGCGTAGACCTTCAAAAGTGATTTTTTCTGGCAGTAGGGGTGTGTTCACAAAGAATTGTCCCTCATCTGGGTCCTTTAGGACCTTCACCTTTCCTTGGCATAGAGGGATATACTCCAGCAGCTTCAAAATGGGGTCTACACCCTCAACATTTATGTCTTTTGCGCCCTCGTCTCCCTCCAGGTCTACCACTTTGCCTTTCTCCTGCGTGGTTGGCTTTTCTTTCCGATGCACCTGTGTAGTTGCATGTTTCCTTGGTGACTCGTGCATTGGTAGTGTCTCCTTTTTCTTATCCTTCTTTGGGTTGGGAGCCTCTCTCAACGGAATAGGCTTTGGCCTAAGCGACCTCAGCGCCTTAGGCACTACTGCGGGAACCTCCATACTCACGACCTCAGGAGCAGCTCCCTTAGAGGTGACAACACCCCCAGTAATAGCGATCTTAGCCAGTGTAAACATGATGTTGTTAATGAAGTTATGATCAGACTCAGACATGGGGATTCCAATAAAATTTGCAAAGAGCTCACGCAATAGATAGAAATACTCAAAAATTCTCAGAATGCAAAGTGTTTCTTGTTGGGCAGCCATTTGTAATCTATAGGCAATTTTGAATTCAAATTCGATTTCTCCCCCCAAAATCCGTCCATAAATGCAAGATTAGCAGGAGATTTCCAAATATTTGACACTTGATTTCATCCTTAAATGCCTTAAATACCAGTCACCCACTCCTCTTAACCATCTTCTAGTAGCCAAATCATGAACAATGACAGTAAAGGTCACTTTATGGATACGATGCATGGTCTCTCGTCTTATAGTGCAGCTCCCTTCACACATTTGTTGATACTGTGACACCCTTCTATTCCATGCAGACCCCTCATTGTTGAGCTCTACAACTCAGGCAGTGTATTTTATAGTCCCACGCCTCATTGCAGCGACCTGGAGTGCTAAGACTATTCTACCATCATATAGTCACCTGTTCGGATCCCCGGTGTATGGCTTAAATCGGCTACCATTTAACTTTTAGAGAAATGGATCTCCATTCAATTTCACAAGCTGGACTGCTCCACCATCAGTAATCTCCTTGATCACATATGGCCTCAGCCAATGCATCTGAAATTTTCTTGGAAATTTATCAAACTTGATGTCATATAATAAAACTAAATCATTTACCTTGAAGGTGTGCAGTTTGATGTGTCAATCATGCCATGCCTTTTCTCACTCCTTCTGTACTTGTTGATGGAATCCAGCAAAGAATCTATCTTCCTCCAACTTTATCAACTGCACGAGCCTCTCTTCTAAGGCTCTACGGTCCACCATTCCTGTGAACGCTGCTATGTGTAGACTAGGTATGATGTATTCCATAAACATCATTGCTTCTACGCCATAGACCAGCCTAAAGGGTGTCTGTCCAGTCATCTTTTTACAAGTAGTTCTATAAGCCCATAGCATCGCTGGTACGTGCACATACCAATCATTCCTCTATGCATTGCATATTTTTGTCAGTGTAGTCTCCAATATCTTATTAAACACTTCCACCATCCCATTAGCCTCAGGATGATATGGCATGCTCTTTTGATGATACACTTGGAACCTTTCCATCAGCGCATTGATCGTTTCATTAAGGAAATGCATACGACGATCACTCATCAAAATATTTGGGCAACCAAACTTGTTCAACACATACTCAAATAGGAACTTCGTTGTTGTTGCACATGTACAATCCTTCACAAGTTGCGCCTCTGCCCATTTGGTCAAATACTTAGTCACGATGATGATATATTACACACCCATATTCTTTCCTGGAGGCTGAATCAACCCTACAAAATCAATAGCACATTTTTCAAATGGCTACAATGACACTTATGGATTCAAAGGAAGTTCATCCTTCTGTGATGGCATATCAGTCCTTTGACAAGCATCGCACACCCTACAATATGCTTTCAAATCCTTATGTAACGTCAGCCACCACAACCTAGTGCATAAGATCTTCGGCGTTGTTTCCTTTCCTGCATAGTGGCCTGCCGCAACTCCTCCATGAGCTTTAGCTAAGATGTTTCTTCGTTCAAACTCAAGCACATAACATCATAATATCTCATATGCTCCCATCTTATACAAGTGACCTGCAATAACAGAAAAATTTGTCGCACGCACCACCAATTCCTTCTTATTTTGACTAGTGTACCCCTCTGGAGCCGTCCCTGTAGTCAGGAAGTGGATGATGTCTGCAAAATTATTGTCTTCCACATACACCACAAAGAGCTACGCATTAGGCAATCCTTCCTCCAAATTAGTGGGCTCCTCACCTGTTTCAATGTGCGACAGATGATCTGGTCCTGCATTCAATTTCCTTGGCTTCACAATGACTTTGAAATCATACTCCTAAAGCAACAGCAGCCATATGCATATTTTCCACCCCAACACAGGCTTGTTGACCAGGTGTTTTAGTGCAGAATGGTCTGTATACATTGTAAAGTGTCCACCTAGCAAGTAATGCCTAAACTTTTGGAGTGCGTACACCATAGCCAACCCCTCACACTCTATCATTGAATAGTTATTTTTGGCCTTCAAAAGCTTGCTTCTCATAAATTCTAATGGGTGATCTAGTTCTCCTTCACTGGCCTATGTCAATACTACTCCCAGCGCAAAATATGACACATCCACATGCACATGAAATTCATTCTTCCAATCCAGGAAGACTAGGATTGTTGCAGTGACCATATTTTCTTTTAACACATCTAGGCTCTACTGACATTCCTCATTCTAACAAAATGTAGTGTCCTTCTTCAACAGTTTTTCCATCGACGCGTTAATCTAGGCATAGCTCTTGATGAACTTTCGATAGTATCCAGTATGATCCAGTGTTGCACGCATTTGTTTAACACTTCTTAGTGCCTCCAAATTCATTATAACCATGATCTTAGTTGGATCCACCATTAATCCTTATCTACACACTACATGACCCAACAAGATTCCAACAGGGACGCAAAATAAACACTTCTTCAAGTTTAGCTCAATCTGATACCTCTAGCACGTATCCAGCATCAATCACAAACTAGCTACATGGTGTTTGACCAATCCAAACATCATCCAATCATCAAAGTATACCTCCAAAAACTTGTGAATGAACTCTTTGAATGCTGCAATGACTACGCGTGAAAATATTGTCGGTGCATTCTTAAGTCCAAAAGGCATTACAGTATACTGAAAACATCCCCACTCGGTCGTGAAGGTCGTCTTACTCCTATCTTTGAGTGCAATCTTTACCTGATGATATCTAGAGAACCCATTAGTGAACAAATATGCTTCATGTCCTCCTACAATATCCAACACTTCATCGGTGAACAGAGTTGGAAAAGGATCATGTACACAAGCATCATTCAGATTCTTGAGATCTACGCATATCCTTATTTCATCCTTTTTCTTCTTTTCTTGAACTACCATAGGACTTACCCAATTGGACTCCTCCACCGGTTCAATAATACCAGCTTCCAACATTTTGTCCAGCTCCAAGAAGACCTTTTCCTTGTACTTGGGATTAAGGTGATATGACCTCTGCTTCATAGGCTTCGCGTCTAGTTTCAACATTATAATCATCATTCCTAAATCGCCTATTATCCCCTTTAGGTCTGAAAACTTAGGGAACAAATATTGGTATTTGTGGAGCAACTCAGTGACCTTATCCACCACAGCATCATCCCAGTAGTCCCCTATCTTTGCAAACTTCAGCTCTGCCTTTGTTCCAATGTTCACTTGTCTCGTTTTTAGCGACACAGTGATATCTGGATTCTCTATCTGTGGCCCCTAGACTTCGCGGTGAGCTTCTGCGTCTAGGATATTTATGTTCCTTGGATCCTCCTCTTCTTCCTCAACAGTCACATTGTAGCACTCCAATGCATGGCACAACTGGGTGGTCCAATCAGGTTGAATCAAATCCAAGGGATCCTACAGGATTTTGAAGATTGTTGCTTTGACCTCCTACAGCGCTTCGTCGATGCACTCGAATCCATCCTCAAAGTTGAATGTCATCAAGAACCCATGTCTCAAAATATCCCATTCATCTCTACCATGGCGAAGCTCTGTCTCCAAGTACCAATTCATTGGTATCACGTCCAAAGTGTGACAGAACAAATGCACCCACTCTAGTTGTGGTTCTTCTCCATAAGCATCAATCCATTTTGCTAAGTGATCGTGTGGATCACTCCTCCCATCATATTTCTTGGACAATCACAACTTTTGGTGACCAAACCGCACCCTCATCATTCTTCTTTCTTCCCGCCATCCATCAAAATTGTCTTTGTGCGTACCCCACCATCTTGTAGGTGTAGCACGCAACGACAAATCCAGTGCTTGGAAATGATGCTTCTTAGGCACTTCCCTCTCAAATGCATCCAAAAATTTATCAACATCACTTAAACCATCATAATAAATCAGACTTCATACCTCTGATGATAAACATCACAGTGATTTAGTCATCATGTTATAGCACAGCGTAGATACTTCATGCAATCGATTCTGCGAATGTTTCAACTCTTCATCTGAATCTGAGGTACAAGATCTTTCGTAGTCCCATCTTGATCTCACGTTGTTATCTTATAAATCTGGTCCAAATCATCATCACTTTCATAATCAAGGACTTGTTCAGTATAGTGTGGTCCTTCTGTAGGGTCCAAAGGTATTACTATGCTAAGTGATTTTCTTTCAAATAACATTGTCCGCTTCTTCAAATTGATCACCCTATTCATGTCAATAGCCCAATCGATCCCAAGGAGCGTGGGGTATGGATTTTTGTCATCGAAAATCTCTATCACCTCGAAATCAGCCAATGCGCTCTCAATTTCAATATCTACTGTCACTCCATGCAATCTTCCCATGGTGATAATATTCTTATGATTCACCATCCTCAATTGAATAGGAAACCACTATAGCACAAGTCTCCCCATTCTCTCCTAGTTTTGTTGCAGAAAAACATTCACATCTGACCCAAGATCCAAATAACTTGGTTCATCTCATATTCTCCTATTCACGCAGTAAGCCTTATCTCACACTATGTTCTTGCCTTATGCTTATCAATTTTCCTCACCACGCATGGTCCCTCAGGAGTATTTTCTTTACCAACACATTTATTGATCAACTCATGTAATCCTTTTATGGCCTTGCTATCACGTTGCAGCTTCATACAAGTCTCCAAAAAATTAATAAGCATGGATGGGTCCATTTCTTTAGACTGCTTATCCTGAGTTCCTGAGGTAGAAGCCTCAGTGAAGCTTTTCTTCACTTCCATGAAGGTCTCTCTTGTGTAATTTAGATCAAAGCCAACCTCCTTCTCTAGAGCTTTGTGGACCCATTCACTTTCTTCAAGCTTCTTTTCCTTATCTTCGCCAGTCGTCATCCCACTTCATAGCATGATATTTACACTAGGATCCTCTTCACGGGGTTCAGCCCTCATCATCTACAGGTTCTGGGTAGGTTGTTGAGGTTGTGTCCCCTTTTCACACATCTTAGCTATTAATATAGGGCAGTCCTCTATCTGTGGTCAAACTAAGTACAGTATTGGCATGACAGGTGCATTGAGTTCTGTTGAAGGCCTGAAAATCGGGTCTACAACAAGGGGGCATAACCACCCTATCCAGACCTTGAAAGCAGCTCCTTTTCTGTTTGGGATAATGGCTTTGACTGGGGATGATGGGACCAGTTTCCCAATCTGTTTATGATGGTGCACTAATGGGATGATGTTTTTCTTTTTGGGTTTATGGGGTGAATGCTTATTCTAAATCTAATCTATCTTTTAACTAACATATGCAATCTATCCTAATGAAGGAAAACATCTAATTTTAAACTATCCCGAGAGTGACGTTTTACTTATGCTATCTAAAATAATTTCCAAGAGCAATTGATAATAAAAATCATTCAATCATTATGAGAAAGGAATTCATCAAAAATGATTGTTTCATATAAAGAGTTAGCTGAAACAATTATGAGAAACATATCGCATAAGAGTTCTTCATATACTCAGCATAAAAAGAATAGTTGTCACCATATAGAAATGCAATAATGAAAACTGAACATTTAGAATTTCATATATCAATAACCGAAAATAATTTATCACTTGGCACATAAGTAAAAAGTATTAGGAGATAAAAATGCCATTGGTAATAGGTTCTACTCATGAACTTCAGCAATATAGATTTATCTTCAAATAACTAAACATCCACTAAGAGTACAAAAGTGCATTTTAGTAGCAGACGTCAAACTCATATAAAAATAAATCTTGTTCCATTCATTTTATCAAAACCTCCTCAATAAGGGGCAAATTGCATGTTCTGAAGAATTGTTTTTGATAAAAATTTATACCCCTCTCTAAATGCATGAGAGGGGTTTAGATACTACTCTAATGAAAGCTAAAAATAAATATTAAAAAAATATATGAGGAGATTTAAACCACCTTCCTCATTTGAAGAAAAAATAAATTGAAAATAAAACTAAATTGTATTTATGATAAATTATGCATCTATTCTTTTAAGTTGCAAATATCTAGCATCGGTTGGCCGACTTCAGCTTTTAATTGTCCTGCAAATACAGAATTGGTGAGCGCTGGAACTTTCTTCTCAACGGAGGTTATGAGACATTTCAGGGTCATCCATTGGCTATGTGACTTTACTAGGTACTGCCAGTATGTGTCCCAGACTAACCTGTTTACCTGTTTAATTGACTCAGCCTTTTCCTTTGTTGTTTGTTTCCACTTTGTTTGAAGTTGTTGTTCCTTTGGGAGGAATCTTGGAGTGGTCTCTAATATCAAATTTGCCTTGTGTATATTTTCATTGATGCACTCAATGACGTTGTTTGTTGTTGGCGTTGCTTCCTCCATTGCCTTCTCTGCTTCTTTAAGCTGGGAATCCCATTTTGCAAATAAAATTTCTTTATGAGATTCATCAATTCTGAGAAATTCCACTCTTTTTCCTTCCTCTGATTCTGCCATATCAAAAGGTTAGAAACCTTCTTAAAATTTGAATCATATTCAAGTCATAAATCTATTACTTGATTTGTAATGTTATCGCTCTTTTCACAATGGGAATTCCATTTTGAGATCTTTTGGCAGAGTGTTTCTTCCTGTTGCAAGAGTCGGGCATTAAGAGTGGGTGCTTCTGTGATAAATTCTTCAATCTTAGGATCATCCTTATGTAGTCCTATCATGGCTTGTAATTTTTCTTCTTTATTTACCAGACTGCTTTGATAATCCAATTTCATTTGCTGGAAGTCCTGCTGGAGTTCTGTCAATTGTATCTCTGCTTCTTGACTGGTGTTGGCCTGTTGTAGTTGTTGTTCCAAAAATAGAATCCTATCCTCCTTTTCTTTTAATATCATTTGAACTTCATTTGCCTTATCAATTGTTGCAGAAGCATATGCCCCTGCGATCTGAGAGAGTCTAGTTAGATTTTCCAATGGGTTTGTAGTTGGGTCTTTCCATAGAACATCTAAAGGTTCAACCTCTGGAGAGAGCACATCATCTAATTTTCTTTTCTTCCTTTGCCTCCTGATGACAGCCTTATGTTGCAAGCTATAAAATACATCCAGAGGAGGAATATCCTCTATTTTCAGTATGATTTCGGATGATGGAGCAACAAAAATGTGCTCTGTCTCTTGAGTATTAGTAGCCTCTTCCACCACCATTTCAGTGGTTGTCTCTCCTAGGTTTGTTAATGGCTCTATGCTCTATTCCTCAATGTTGATTAACTCATTAAAATTTTCCCATTCCTTTTCTAGATC
>APFE030754120.1:0-17091 GCA_000404065.3 Pinus taeda
TGAGTACCTGAGCAAATAGGTCTTACAGTCAATTCGTTCAGTTTTCGAATCCAGCTCTGACTGAGGTCGGCGTCCTGGGCTCTTCACTGCTTCACTGTTATACTAGAACGTTTATCTTCAGTCTGTCTGTACGTTTATCTTCAGTCTGTCTGTTTTAACTATAAGCCATTGCCATTTTGAATTCTGCAAAAAGTATTTCGACATATCAAAATGAATTAACAACCTGCAAAAAAGTTTAAGAGCGACTACAGAACATACGATTTTGTAGTTACTCTAAATCATATAATAAAATCTGAAGAAACTGGGCCTATGCTCACCGAAACATCTTGTATGTATTCGAAGAGAAACAAAAACTAAATACAAACATACAGACAGATACAAACTTATAAATTGTTGAACAAGTCTGGGGAAAATCGAGTTTCCCCTTTTTCGTGCAATCAAACTTTGTTATTCTAGAATAAAGTGCATTTACTATATTATAAGGTTGTTTACCATACACAGTGAGTGAGTACCTGAGCAAATAGGTCTTACAGTCAATTCGTTCAGTTTTCGACTCCAGCTCTGCCTGAGGTCGGCGTCCTGGGCTCTTCACTGCTTCACTGTTATACTAGAACGTTTATCTTCAGTCTGTCTGTTTTAACTATAAGCCATTGCCATTTTGAATTCTGCAAAAAGTATTTCGACATATCAAAATGAATTAACAACCTGCAAAAAAGTTTAAGAGCGACTACAGAACATACGATTTTGTAGTTACTCTAAATCATATAATAAAATCTGAAGAAACCGGGCCTATTATTCGAAGAGAAACAAAAACTAAATACAAACATACAGACAAATACAAACTTATAAATTGTTGAACAAGTCTGGGGAAAATCAAGTTTCCCCTTGACAAAATTGATTTGCTATACAACTGATTTGGCTTATTTTTTTTCCATAATAGATTTCAGAAAGCAGAGGCAAAACTGAAGAACGATGCTGTTATGTAATAAACCCATAGACTAGCTGGAATACATGACTGGAAAACACTCAAGTATTGTACTCACCTGAACAGTACATAGCAGATAGTAGCAACAGCGCAAACACGAGCAGACCAACACTGAAAGAAGGTCATTTCCTCCGCACAAACAGTGGCTGCGTGCTACTGCAATGTTGAATTTCAGAACTTCATCTTCCTCCTCTTCTTCTGCAAGCTTTCTTCCCTTTGTCTTGACGGTCTTCGCGACCTGTGGTTTTGGGGGAAACAGAACTCTACCAATTCCCTAGACTGAAATCCTGCCATCGACATACAGATTTGTCTTGACGGTCTTCGTGACCTGTGGTTTTGGGGGAAACAGAACTCTACCAATTCCCTGGACTGAAATCCTGCCATCGACATACAGATCATGATCTAAAAAATGCGTAGCCTCTTCCCCCTCTTCGAACACCACAGTCCCATCTGCTTCCTGAGAAGTTATCTTGTGTGGAACCTTGAGCGTATCATACTTCATCTTCCCGAAACTCCTCACGGCATTATACATGCTCTCCTCGGTCTGATAGTCGGTAATAATGTGGTAATACAGTATATTTTCCGGGGCTCTGGGCTCACTGAGCTGCTCCGTTGTGAGTTTGTGCCTCTGGAAGCAGAAATTGATTTATAACAACAACGATGGCAATCGTTCTTACATGCTGCTTGACACCTACAATGTAGAAAACACCTGCCATTCATGTAAGGAACCCACCTATGTTCAAATGGGCAGGTAGGGGCCCACATATGTCAAAGTGCTCACTATTTCCATTTCCAGAAACCATAACATTTTAATAAATGCTCAATACAAATGTTGAGGTACAACTTTATGTTGGAGGTTTGGTGACGATGACGGCATAACTTGACTTAGCTGATGGCATTCTAAATACAATTATTATTCTCTACGCCACACAACAAGAATTGTAAACGTCCCCTGTACATCATCATTGTTGTGGTTGTATTAATACCAACAGACGGCTGTGCCTATTATGCGTCACTGTAGCGGCTGATTACTTCCAAAGCTATGATTACCCCCACTAAATTGGTCTCGCCTCTTCCGAATAAACATATTTTACTTTGGAAAATTCCAAGCATTTTCTTTGTCAACAGAAATACATGAACGCCATGGAATGTATAAAAGAAAGCAAGCTAGGTGATCTGTATGAAAACTGCTAGATGAAAATAATTATATATTAAATCAAAGAAACCCGGATAATCCCAGGTAATCAACCAATCAACTAGTGGTGTCAAACGTGCCATGTACATCAACATTGTTGTGGCTGTATTAATACCAACAGACGGCCGTTATCAACGACAACATACTTTGTGCTACCATGCCCAGACCATGGAGAAACTTAGCGTTATTCGAAGAGTATTTAATTGATAACGAAACATGGGATTTTACACCAACATCATCGGTTCAATCCTGTCGTAAAGCCAACCCCCGTGGTCGGAATCCATGAATTGCCAGAAATGAATTGACCAACTGTGCAGATAGTAGCAACAGTGCAAACACGAGTTTCAAATCGCTCTTGCGAAGGAGGTTCCTGATTCATGTCCTGCAGACCAACCCTAAAAGAAGGTCATTTCCTCCGCACAAACAGTGGCTGCATGCTACTGCAATGTTGAATTTCGTAATCCTGCCTCCAGGTCTAAACCAAACTTGCTTCAGGAATGTACCTTCCGTGGGCTATAGCGCTTCAGTACTCCGGACGGGCACGTGTAATGCATGCAGGTGGTTTGTTTGAATGACCGCCACGGAGTGTTCATGGTTATGCTGTAGATTTCAGTGAACATGGGTAGTGATACGTAGGGTTAAAAATAGTTTGTTCTCCACGAAACCAACTCCCTGGCCACGCGCAAACACAACATCGGATCACTTTAGAATTTTATCCAAGTCAAAGAAACTGAAAATGGAACATTATGATATGAATAATAAAAACAAAGAAATAATGTTAATTTAATTTAATATAATACAAATAATATCTTTCGTACTAAACGTGAGACCCGACCATATAAAATATAAAGTTGATTGTTTGATTCAAATAATTTATTTATGGTTGTTTTTAGAATTTATATAGTTGATATCATGGTTGACGTCCGATTCTATATTTTACTGAATGGGTTGGATGGTTGAGTTGCCGCAGCTTGTCACATCAAACAATTCTTTCTCAGGTCTAAGTGCAGCCAATTCTTCCTCTCTCTCGCTCATTGTGCTTACCTCAGCGATTCTTTTCACTTGGCTATATAACCTGAACGTTCCTCGCAGTTTTGTGTCAAAGTCGACCCGAAATTTTCTTTTATTTTTCTCTATATTCCACCCTGTTGTAGCGGAAAGGTAAGCACTTCTGATGAGTCTTCGTAACATTTCGCAGACAAAGAAAAAAACAATGCTGAGAAATGTGTGGATTAAATGTTTTACAGATGAACGACTTCATTGACTCGAAAGCAAAGAAGTGGTCAACATCTCCTTGCGCTGGCTACAAGTTCCACAGAAAGAAATGCTCAGAGAAATGCGTGCTTGCGCCTTATTTCCCGCAGAACGATCTTCAAAAGTTTTGTTTGTACATAGGGTATTCGGAAATGGCAATGTTGTCAAATTATTAGAGGTAAAAATCATGCCATTTCAAAACTTCTGAAACATGACCTCAATAGTAGCCAGGATAATACTGGGGTGCTGCTGCTTGTTGCTGAGGAGCTGTGTAAGCTGCTGGTGCAGGCTGTACATAATTTTGCTGCAAGTTCGAGAGAAGGCATGCAACAATAGACCTCAGGAAGGCGGCAAGGTCTAGAGAAGGCAGTCGAAGTTCAATGAAGGCAGCGAGGCATATAGGGGAGGCTGCTGGTAGCTGGACCAGCTAGGCAGGGACTAGCTGCCATGCAACCTCTCTTGTTTATGTATGTTCCCTTTCTCTCCTATCCACAGTGAGCATATGTATATAAATAATTCCTCCTATTATCAATACTTCACCATTAAAGAATTATATGATCTCATTTGTTTAAGTCCATACTCGATTATTATCTACAAATTACTAATTCATAACTTTGTACATGTAATCATACTTCATTGACCTAGTAAAATTATACTACCTCCAAGTTATTCATATTTAAAAATTTTAAAGTTATAAAATACATTTTTTCATACCTGAGAAATGAATAAACTAAAAAATTTATAAAATAAAAATCTCATCATATGTAAAATAAATAATGGGATTTCTAACCGAAATTGCGTGCTTGAAGAAATTGCTCAAGAGTGAAGTGCTCTCCTCCTAGATATGAAATGATTCCACACATTCTTTCCAATCTAAGATTTGTATGCTTCTAAAATCAATAATCTGATTGATTCCTAAGTGGTTTTATTTTATAAGTTTTCTTCCCAGTGGATTTTATGAGTGTCTAGCTTTCTCTGTTTGCCATCCTGTTTTTCCTTGCCGTGTTTTTCTTTTTCAAAAAAGTTAGTTAGTTTGTTTGTTTGTTTGTTTTTTGTTTTTTTTTTTTTTTTTTTTTTTAAAGGACAATTTATTTGACATTAACTTAGTATCTTTATCCAATTAAATGATTTAATACAATTTTTCTCTCCCATCATATTAAATCCATTTTTTTTCTAATATTTCCTCTTGGTGATTTTTAAGAGATTTGTAACGATTTTAAACTTAACCACCAATCACCTTGTTCTAATTGGCAAGAAATATTCCAACTCTAGTAATCTCTTTCTAAGTAATTTCTAACATTATTATTTATTTAATATAACTTATTTATTATATCACAACAATTAACTTGATCACATCATCTTCCAAGTTTAAACATGGCTTTCCTACCCATCAAGTCAAATAATATAGTGTATGTCTAAAAATAGTCAACATTAACATAGAGAATAGAGAGGTGTTACATAAATAAACAAGAAAGCCACTGCCCGTGGCGGTAGTCCCTGCCGAGATCTGCCACAACAATAATACAAACAAACCCTCTCTGCAACATGCTAAATTCAATAACCCAGAGTTTACTCTGAGTTCTGTAAAACCATTAATCGACAGGGCAACGGACCTATATACCTTTCCACTAGCAAGTATGTTCTTCTGTCAAGGTAAGGTACGCAAAAGGTTATAATAATGTCAATTGCAAAGAAAAAATCTACAATACAAATAAACCTCCTTTCTGCTCCTCGATAAACCCAAACTCAAATGGCGAAACCCACGCTGAGTAAATCACTAGCACGATCGAGAACGTTTCCCAGGCCCTGCAAGTATAGAATGTTCAATATAAATACAATTATGTTTTTTCGTCCTGAAAAAAAAATAGAATGTTCCCAGGCCCTGCAAGTATAGAATGTTCAATATAAATACAATTATGCTTTTTCATCCTGAAAAAAAAAATGTTCAATATAAATCGCTCTGTGAAACATTTCAACCTCTCAGAAATTGTAACCCTCTGTTGTAATAAAATTCCCAGATTTTGATCTATAAAATCAAAGACTGTTACTAAACCACAGGACACAGATTTTTTCACCGTCACTAATACTTCTCTGTAATGCTATTTTTTCATTTTTCTCCCTCTTTAGATTTGCGAAAATATGCAATACTGATGACGCATATTACAGTTAATGTATTACAATTTTGAATTTACTGGTAAAGGCCTTATTTTTTCGAATAGATTCCAAGCTCTTTCCGGGAACTTCGTGACTGATGACCTCTCAAGCTTCACTACCAAGATAAATTCACTTAATTCACCTTCTCCCTGATTCCAATTTTGTTTCTACTAATGATTTATCACTAGTTTTTTAGTTTTTTGCTCTCTATTTATAGAAATCACTATTTCTATCTTCTCATAATATCTTACGTATTACAGAATTTGCATAATGAACTAGGAATAATTAGCATTTCTACTATGTAAATATATTTAGAATCTGTGCATATAGACTGAATAACGAAATATAATGACAATATGTATAATTGCGGAGTCTAAGGGACTTGCATCAGATTCTGAACGGGTGATATATGCTGTATATGATGCTGCAACATGAAGTTTATGTAAATTTTATGTAAATTTTTGGAATAAATATACCGTTTTTTTCATACCGGAAAAAAATCTAGATCCAGAATTAAAATCTTTAAATAATTATACTGTAATAATCAAAATTAACTTACCCATCTATAATTGAAATTAACTTACCCATAATTGACTTATTTTTTATCATAAAAAATATTGTTTTCTATGTCTTTATTGTAGAAAACTTCTACATACTATTTTCTATATATTGATTTATTATATAAATTGGAAAATTCTCCCACATTTTTTTTACACCCCATATCTAGATCTGATAAGTTATTCTTTAAGATAAATTATGCTGATAAGTTATGACAAATAAATGTAATTTCTAATGTAGTTTTGACAGAGATCTGAGATGGAGAACTGGCGTGGAAACCATCCCCGTCCATTGCAAAAGTTATTGAGTTATTGACAAATAAATGTAATTTCTAATGCAGTTTTGACAGAGATCTGAGATGGAGAACTGGCGTGGAAATCATCCCCGTCCATTGCAACAGTAGCAATGATTTCCAGGTTACATCCTCTGCGCTTGAAGAAGCATATTATGAAGCCAAGAAGAAGAATATTAGGGTAAAAGGGATACTGGTAACCAATCCTTCGAATCCATTGGGTACCACAATGGAAAGAAAAACATTGAAGAACCTCTTGTCCTTTGCATCAGAGAAGAACATTCACCTGATATGCGATGAAATATATTTAGGATCAGTCTTTCTACCTCCCGATTTCGTAAGTATTTCAGAGGTTTTACAGGCCAGTGGAAGGCCAAATGACTCAGACCGCGTCCATATTGTGTACAGCCTTTCTAAAGACCTTGGCCTTCCAGGCTTCAGAGCTGGTGCAATATATTCTTATAACGATACCGTAGTAACTACGGCTAGAAGGATGTCGAGTTTCAGCCTAGTGTCCTCGCAGACTCAGCATTTTCTTGCCTGTATGGTTTCAGATGAAGATTTTACGAAGAAGTACATAAAGGAAAACATGAAAAGGTTACGAAAAAGGCACAGGATTATGGTTTCTAGTTTGCAGAAAGCTGGTATTAGCTGCTTGAAAAGCAACGCAGTTTTTGTTCTACTGGGTAAACCTCACACAGCTCCTGCCATCAAAGAACGTTGATGGGGTAATAAAGCTTTGGGAGACAATCCTGTATGAAATGAGTTTGAATGTAAGTCCTGGTTCATCTTGCCATTGCACTGAACCAGGGTGGTTTCGAGTGTGCTTTGCTGACATGAGCGAGAACACACTGCAAGTTTCCTTGCAAAGAGAACACACTGCAAGTTTCCTTGCAAAGAGTACACGCACACACTACAAGTTTCCTTGCAAAGAATACAAAGATTCATGAACAATAGTACTCGAACGGAGGAACAAAAGTAATAAATTAATTACAGTAATAAATTAATTACCGCTGTTGCTGCTCGCAACTTGCAAAAGGCCTTGCACCATGCCATATTAGATAATTAAGAATGGAAAATTGGCATTTGAGGCCATGAATGGATGTTGAAATGATCTTAGCCCTGTAAATGCGAAGCAAAAGGCAGGAAAACATTTACAAAGGGCTCTGGCCCGAAAGCTCTGCTCCTTCAACTCCTTCAGCTTCGGAAACTCTCTACCCCTGAAATAAAACAGCCTCGGAACTCTTTGCCCCTGAAATAAAAGAGCCTCTGCTCCTGAAATAAAACAGCCCAGGAACTCTCTGCCCCTGAAATAAAATACCCTAGATTTTGCGGCAGGGCTCTGTGAAACAGATTGACCTAGCCGCACAACTGGGGAGTTGAACCATATGCAAAACTCAGAATACGTACGAAAAACTTAACCTAACTTAAGCTAAAATGCAACATACACTTAATCGATTAATAACATGAAAGAACAATATTACTTGATGAATCGTTCGGTGGAGAGAATAGACCATCTGCACCTTCAACGCAACTGCACTGGACGTGCTCTATGGCCGCCTGAACGACGCCTATCAGAAATACATTAATGCTAATCATCATTATGAGAATGACCCACCCAGTGACAGCGGTAGATGCAACGGTAATAATAATAATAACGATGCCTCCGTTATTAATGGTATTATGAATCTATATAACAACACCTTGATCGACTCCGTCATTAATGGTATTATGAATCTATATAACAACACCTTGATCGACTCGTCTCACAATTCTGGCGCTTGCCCCGAAGAGGCCAACAGAAAGAGGGAATTGCAAAGAGTGGTAGATGCTTTTATTCAGGTGAAGGAGGCTACAGACATGGCATGGTTAGAAGAGCTAAAGTTGGAATCTCTTCTCCTCTTCCCTCATCTTTACTGCAAGAAGCCCAGCTCGTCTCTCATGTCGTTAATGGCTATGTGTAGCAAAACCATGCTATTTATGAGATGTGTATTGGAAAACTTGAAAGTCAGGGATTGTCACTATGGACCACAGAATCCCAAGTATGCCCACGTTAATGAGAAGTTCGTAAAAACTTACGTGCCTCATTGCTTGAAGTTGGAACACACCAAGAAGCCCCCAGTTTTGAAGCCTTGCTCTTGCAATGTACGTTTAAATCCTGCAAATGACATTGTTAATGGAGATCAGAAGGACCATTCGGCCAGAATTCCACAGATTTGATGATGCTGGAAGTACCACTTTTTCAAGAAATGGGTGGAAGATTTTAGTTACCTAAATCCATGTAAAAATTTATGAGCCTCAGTGCTTGAAGTTTGAATACGGCAAGAAACCACGAATTTTGAAGCTCTGCACTTGCTCTCAGAACAGAAACTACTCTTAGCTTTAGTAATTAACAATTATAGTTACTTATATTTACCTTGTCACCAGCTAACTGGCGACCATGCAAACAGCCACCTGCCACCAACATGCAAATCGTACAAAAATATTCTACAAATTAATTTAATAAATATTAAACTATTATCAATTTTAAATTTAATAAATATTAAACTATTATCGATTAATAAAATGAAAGAACAATAATATTACTTGATGAATCGTTCGGGGGAGAGAATTAATGGTCTCGTACAAAAATGTACTACAAATTAATTTAATAAATATTAAACTATTATCACTTTTAAATTTAATGAATATTAAACCATTATCACTTCTTTATACGCTTTATAAAGCATTCCTGGTCTCGCACACAAAAAAGGGAAATTTTAATAGATAAATCGTTCGATGCATAGAATTCCTTGTCTTCCTCAAAAATAACTTATATAGAATAGTAAAAACTGGTAGAAACATGCAACCTTTGAAAATAATGGAGCCCTCACCAATATTTCATTTTATTATGTAGCACCTTAGGATTCCGAAGCGTCTGGAAAATAGTGGAGCATTACTTATAATTCGAATTTCAATACATGTGGTCATAAGGTAAACATGAAGAGGAGCCATGCACGCAATTCTGATCTCCTCTTGGAAATGGTACGGACGCATGCATTAACATTGAGAACACGTAGAGAGTTAGTTAGAGACGTCGTCTTCTAAGAGTGACACACAACCACTACATGCACGCAATTTTCGAAAGTGACACAACGAAACTTCGAGACCAGAGACCAGGAACCTAACCACACCATGCCAGAGAACACGAATATTATAAATAAGGATTTGTAACTTTATAATGCTATCCACCTAAACCACTATACTATTTATTTTAAAATGCGATACTTTATTTACCTAAACCAGCGTGTAATTACCGGAAATCCAAGGTATATGTATGTAAAATTTGGAAATGTTGAAAGTATATAAAACATTGGATATAAGTGCGAGATGGGGAAAAATATGTCTCGAACGGAGCGAAGCCTACAATAAGAGGTCGAAACACAAACTTTGGATAAAAATTTATTGAGCAGAAAAATTTATTTCAAACATTGGCTTAAACGTGATATGTACACAAAATTTTACTTGGTCAAAGCTAATTAATAGGTGGTCAACGATCGATCGATCGCTAATAGTCCCAGGCAGGGACTAATAAGGGCCAAAATATAAACAATTAAACTATTTTAAATATTTTAAACACAACAATTTATTTTCTCAATTACATTATATAATACATACATAGTAGATATTGAGATATTTTGTTTCACATTGCAATATATTATTTATGAATCACATTCTATAAATTAAAATGTTTCTTTTTTATGGTTATTAATATATTTTTAAATACATGTTAATACTACCTAATATTGCATATTGAAATATCTGTATTTATTGCCCAAGTTGATTTTTTTTCAATTGATTTTTTATTTGGAATTATGATGGTTTACTATGGTTAACATTAAAATATTTTATTTTCACCTTCCTTCCATGTATTGAAATAAATAAGTTACCATAGATATTCAGATATATTATTTAAGTTATGTGTTAAAATATTTTTAAAAGAACAAGTATTATTTATCTTCCTCATAAACTTGATATAATATTATGTTAATTCACAAGGACATAGAAATATTTTTTTATGGCTAAGAGTGTGAGTGAAATACTTCTACCACATCTCATTCATACTCACTGGAATATCAACAACAAACTGAGTGGGAATAACATAGTTAAAGTGGGATTATTGATGTTTTATATTACTCTTAATTAAAGCTAACTGAATCTATATATGACATGTCAATTCTATGTTGATTATGGAAGAAAATGGAACCTCTTTCATATTAAACTATAAAATCTGCCTCTAGAAGTAAAAATTACATTTACCAATATTACAAAAGATATCACTTTTCACACTTAACAAATAATTCCAAAATGATGAATCTAAATTCACGAATAGTATATCACATAAATAAAATCATATATAAGAGTTATTTATTTGTAGTCTCACAATTATATTGAAACAAATCAAAATTTTGTGTCATACGGAATTTACATCATTTAAGTTAATATGGAATATCGAAACTTTTAACTCTATCTTATTTTCTAATTAAAATCTATGTAAGTATATATATGTAGATATGTATCCTTCCCATGGTAAGAGAAACATTATCTCATAAACAAGTGAACTAAATCTAATTATTGTTGTATCCACCACCATTCTTCAAATAAACTCATGAGCACAATTACTAAAATGTCACTCAGTAGGACATCAACTCGAGCCAAGCCTATATTAGCTACCCACTTTCACCAATCGAAGAAGCCATTATTGATAGCCTACCATTACCTTACCTGTTTATGAGAGATATTCTAGTGTCGACGTGGATTAGGCATAATAGATATCCTGATTGGGATTTATTCGCTAAGGAGGGAACTCTTTTACATTCTTCGTAGCTATTTATGGGATCTTATTTTTGAAATCTTAATTGCATATAATTCGATTAAAATATTATGCTTGTTATTATTCTTATGAATTAGACACACCTTATCTAGTTATGTCATGCTGTATTTCTATTTTATGCATATTTCCCAACGAATACATGTTTACTCTACGTAAATATTTTTGTTCGCGACCATAGATCATGGGTTCAATGTATATTGAAGAAATCTATTTTCCATTCTTCTTCAAGAAGTGGATTTTACAATGCTATTTTTTAGTTTAGTTTTGGAATTCATATTGGGTATGGATCAAAGGCATGAAGGTGGAATGAAGAGTGGAAAAATAAGTGGAAGGGTGATATATCTCCTAACTTAGACTTTTGTTCCCATTTTGATAAAAAAATTAACATATGACCAAAACGAAATGAACCCGTTAAAGTATTGAAGCCCTTAAAGTCTTGGCACTTAACCACTCGGGAATGAAATTCAAAAACGTTTGGCACCTAACCAATAAAGAAATGAACCTACAAATTTTTGAACAAATAATGATAAAGAACCACTATGATACTTATGATCTACCTATTGGTACTCACCATGAAACATCATTAAATTATATCAAAAGGGCAAATCCAAGTAACCCATGAAGGATAAAATATTGTATGCTAATATTATAGTGATCATTAGATTGAATGAAAGGTTCATATGATTTGTCTTTGACGAGGAGTAGTCACAATGAAACATTGTGGCCCGAACATATTAATTTACTTATAAACAATTATATTATTTAATATTTTTAATATTTTTTCTTCCCTCTATGTCATTTCGTCACAAATTGCTCTACCTATGGGCATTTTGGATGAAGGGGAACTCACCATCCTTTAATTTCATGAATTCAACATTTTGTAGAAGATTTAATAATTTGGTCATTTTGCATGAAGGGGAACTCACCACCCTTTTAGTTTAGGAATTCAACCCTTCGTAGAAGATTTAACAATTAGGTATGTGTAGACAACCCTTCCTAAAATCAAAGGAGAAATTAAAAATGTGGAAATAAAAGCCCGGAAAGATAGAAGATTAATATATAATATTGAAATTGAAGAAGAGGTAGGAATTGGGGTTTAGATATTAAAAACATCATAAATAGTTAAATCAGGTGAAAACAATTGAAATCAGGTGAAAACAATTGATGTATCAATAGTTATAGATAATAAAAGGAAATGTGTTAGTCAATGCTCAGAAACTTAATAGGAGATTCTATTATGCATTAATGAAGTGTAGGAACATATGAGGAAGTTCAAAGATGGGTTTGTCCAAAAGCATAGAATACTTGGATTTCTCCAATTCAAAAAATGATACTGAAGTTATAGACACCATCAAGGTTGACTCAACATGTAGATGAATGCTCTCTATGATGAATTTTATTATGCATAGTAGTAGCAATAAGGCTTGAACCATATCAGAAGTAGACTCTTAGTTTGTTAGAAGATAACTAGATTGTTTTAGGTATTTCTATCTTTCTAGTTTTTTTACTATCATTAGAAAATTCATGTGGACTTAAACCATACTATCATACGACTAGTTTTGTTTCCTTAGTTGCAGTACAATAGTCACAATGAAATTTGTATGTATCTTTGAAAAAAAATATAAAAAAATAACCAATTCCCAAAATATATATATATATATATATTTATATATATAACTACATTAGACATAACATAAAAACTTACAAAGACCACATAATTCTTGCATAAGGATAAAATGAAAAGAAATTGCATTACAATACATAGGTTTAAAAATCTAGAGAATTAAAGATACTAGACAAAGGGTGTCAAGGGTCAAAGGGAGAAACTCACTCTCTAAACGTGATTCAAAGGTGGGTATGAAGGATCACACATGAAACAACTTATGAAGCATTGTAATAAATCGAACTAGTATAAATCAAAACTTTCAAAACAAGCAAGTCACAAAATCTATTTGTTTGTATATTGAACTAGGGAGGATGTTTAATGGAATTAAAAAGGCACATGGAACTAGATCAACTTAAATCATAGATTGAATGACTAAAAATATTCTTCGAAATGATCTATATGGTGGTTGTCATTGGGAATAATGATCATTTCAATATGGTCATGTGAGGGAAAGAAATGTTAATGTTAATGTAACCATATTTTTCTTTGGAAAATAAATAAGGGAGAAATGATTTCAACTAGTTAAAAATGACTTTGGACATGATTTTTTTTATTAAATTGCATAGGAGAGTTGGTTTAAAGTAGCTTGGATCATCGGTGTATCTCATTTTTGGAGTTAAGGTTAAAAAATGTGGCATTGCAGGCAAGAAAATTTGATCTATATTTTTTGGATTCTTTGACTAAATCTTAGATATACTTCCTAAAAAAAAAGTCATGCTTAGAATAAATATATTGTGAATCCATTTGGACTAGGAAGTTTGTCTCTTGGCATCCCCATTACTACCTCTTCCACTTCTTTAAATGAAATTTCCCTCATCAGAAATTCATTGTGCTTAGGAGTGACCACATTACAAATATGGGCTAGAGTCATATCAATGGCTTGAAGAAAATTAGGAATGGATTCTTCCATTAGATTATTATAAAATCCCGTGATATCATTTTCAAGGACCTTGTGATTAGTTAGTTTCTTAGGATGAGAAAATCCTATTATGATGTCAATTATTTACTAATTAGTCAATGCTCTGGTGGAGATGCCACTACATAATAGGCCCAAGGTGCTCATGCCAGGCTGCTGGGCTAGAGAATTCGCTCAGTTACTTTGAATCTTAAAAAACCCTGAAGAAGCAGCTGACCAAATGTTAATTGAGTTCCATGGATGGATAAGTCCTGGCCAAAGCAGCCAACCTGTGCACAACACCTCTTCAGTTGGGAAATAGTGGCGACTATATGGCTAAATGACCTGTATAAACAAAGCAAATAAAATTTCCCCATAGAAAACAATACCTTAGTAAACTTAGTATTCAATATTAAAGGGAATCTTAAGCACAATAATGTCAGCTAAGTTATATGCTAAAAAGCTCAAGCTATAGATTAGTTATACGTGAGAGTGCAAATAGAAATCCTGCCAATGCTAAGTCTAGAATAAAATGAAATGAAGTAAAAATGATACAATAATAAGATAGCCTCGTATACATGTATATAGTGAGATAATGTAGAAGGCTAAGTGAATAAATCCAGGGTTAGAGGCTGATAATGTCAGGAATGCCCAAGTTTGATAAGAATTTCCTTAGATAAGAAGTAACATATTTACCCATGAAACGGGAACTATTACCTCAAAATGGGTACTCGACCCTAAAAACCCCAAAAAAACATGAAAAAACAACCCAAAACTAAAATTTTTTTATGCCAGAATAATGTTTTTTTTCTTAGGGTAAATTGACATTTTTTTTTTAAATGGAAGTAAAAACCATTTTTTTTAAATGGATGAAAAAAACACCCTTAAAAAACTTGTTTATTCTGGAATAACAAAAGAAAATCAGGTTACAATTTTGACATGTTTTAGCTATGGAGTTAAAGAGAAAATATCGGGAGTTTGAAAAAATGTAAAATTCCAACAATTCTCAAACATGTTGTTGAAGATAAAATATCATGTCCCGAATCCTGATAATTCGAACTATTTCCATCCATGTTGTTAAAGATAAAATGTCTTGACTCTAAAAAAACCTTGAAATTGTAACTTTTTTTTACCATAGCATTAAAGATAAAATATCATGACTTAGAAAAATATTAAAATCCTGACAATTTTTTAACCATGCAATTAAAATCAAAGATTAGGACTACAAAAAAAATCTCAAGTTTTCAAAATATTTTAAGCATGAAATTATGAAAAACAATTATGACAAAAAACTCTAAGAATGAACACCTAAGAGAAATTCAGTTTTTAAATGTTAAATATATAGTGATTTTAAAATCTTAGACTAAGACAACTTGATACATTACAACAAAAAATTTTTAAGTCAACCATCAAATTGACACGCAGTGTAGGTGAACTCGACCCATTGTAATAAAACCTTAAGACCAACCATGAAATTGATACATTGTGGGGGTAGATTTGATTCATTATAACGAAAATTTTAAAATCGACTATCAAATTGCGTATAATGGGATTATGTTGTTAGACGAGCATTGACACAGACCCTATAGAAAAAAATGAAATAAAAAATGAGATAAAAAAAAATAAATGTATAAAGAAACAAAAATGAAAAATACAAAAGAAAACAAAAATTCAGATATTGAAAAAAAATAAAAACAATAAAAACACACAAAAAATAATAAAAAAGTTTTCTTTTAATATTGGTAAAAAGAAAAAACCAATGAAAAATAAACATAAAAAACAATAAAAAGAAAGCAAATTTTAAATATTGAAAAAGAAAAATTAGAAAAAAAAAAGCACAAAAATAATAAAAAAGCAAAAAAAAATCAAATATTGAAAAAAATACAATTAAAAAGCACAAAAAATAATACAAAAGAAAAAAAAAAATATTAAAATATTATAAAAAATTACAAACTGTAAACATGAAAACAAAAAATAATAGCCAAATTCACATATAAAAAAAAAAATAAATAAACAATTAAATAAAATATCTTTTTTTTGAATAATAATAAGAAATAAAGGGCTAAAAACTTTAAAGCATGACAAAAAAATCAGCTATAAACAAAGGACAAAAAACCTAAACTGTAAAATACATAATTTTATAATAATAATTAGACACACACAACCACACACACACACACACAACACACCCACACACACACATATATTATATATATAACTATTAACAAAAACTAAATTATGAAAAAATAAAAACATTTTTTTAAAATACAAAACATCGTTTTAAATTATTAAATAATAATAATAATAATACATAACTCCCCGGATGCGGGTGACAACCTGCGGTAGTTATGAGATGGGACAGGCAAGTAGCGTGAGCCACCTATACATGCGCCCCTGCGCCGTGTCCACATGGGAGGGAGTTAAACGTCGATGGCATTGGTACATTGGCATATGCATCCAGCACAGGAGCATTTACGCTCCACCCACCATCGACTGCAACACAGAGCTCGGCCCTTCGGCTCTTATGGCAGCCACAGTAAATGCGGGTGGGCTTCGAGGTAGAGGAATTCGTATTAGTAAGGGTAGAAGCAAGGTAATTTCCATGATAATTCTAGTTTGGGTAGAGGTCTCACTGATGATGAGGAGCTGGAAGCTGGGTCTGAACTCTCAGGCCACCTCTGCTCCCCCGGCTTCCTGGACTGTTCCTGGTCTCCGTCTCTTTGCTGGGCTCATCTCCGTCTCTTTGATCCCTCCTCATTCTGCTGCATACCATCCCCTGTCAGCTATTCACTTTTTGTGTCGTTCTAGCTCCATCTTGGTTCTGCACTCCCCTACAACCATGGTTCGCCAAAGAATGCTCAGTCGGCGCGGCTCGTCCCGAGGCAGGACTTCTCGCCCTTCAGTTGCAAAGAACACATCCCCCCATTCCCATTGCCATTGTCACTGCCTATTTACGGCTCTCAGGCCAAGCCAATTCTTACCAGCCCATCTGTTATATACCTAGGGGGGTAATATAGGGTACCGAGGGAGGTACCCAACGTAATAATGTAATAATGGGATGGGCCATAGTAATAAATAAGGTGGTTAACCCATGTCATGTAAGGGACTACAAGTAGTTAATAATAATGTAAGGGGCCCATGGTATTAGTTGATGGTATGAGGAAACCATGGTACTGATGCATGGTATTGTATGTATGAGGCCTATATAGAGGCTAGAGA